>VXBW01003970.1:4581-17836 GCA_013400375.1 Thinocorus orbignyianus
AGAGGCTTTATTTGATGCCAATTTATATACTTTGGGTTCATTACTTGTTTTCATCCAACAAAATTGAGACATGAAAATAGAAATACTCATTAGTTTGCCTAGTAAGTGTATTTCATCATTTTCCTTTAATTGTTCAGTCTTTAAGAATAATTTACATTTTGTGTTTTGCTTTTATGTTTGCCATGTGTTGCAACAGGAGCAGGCTTCCTGGGTGTGTCAGTGTGATGACAATATGGTTCAAAGACTAGAAACAGATTTCAAAATGACTCTTCAGCAGCAGAGCACTCTGGAGCAGTGGGCTGCCTGGCTTGATAATGTAATGATGCAAGCATTGAAACCATATGAAGGAAGACCCAGTTTTCCTAAAGCAGCACGGCAATTTCTTTTAAAATGGTCTTTCTACAGGTAGTTCTTAATAGTCTTCTAAATTATTTTAGCTATTTTATTATTTGCTGAATTGTATGCTGTAATAATGTTGACAAAATTAATATCAGACAATAGTTTTCAAGAAATGAAGAGCACCTCCCCCAAAGATTAGTATTGTTAACATTAAACACAGGGCTATGTGCAACTCCGCAGTGGATGAAACGATCCTTGTATATTATTTTAAAGGCCTTGTGTAAGTGTATTGAAGTTAGAATTTTATACTGACTTGGAACCATGCTATGAAACATTTTGGATTAAATAGATATACAATTTTAAAGCCAATGTTCTTAATAGCATTTATTAAAATACCCATGGGTTCTATTTTTATTATGTAGGGAAAACAAAATATTTTTTAATGTGTAAAAAGAACTTCAAGAAAAATATTCCATGTCATCTGCTACTGTATAAGTTATCTAAGTAAAACTAGGGTTTTTTTTCAAAATGGTACATTGTAGCATCTATTTTCTGAGGTTATCATATGGATGTTTTCATCCACAATCTGCATTTTTCTATTATAACGTGTACACAAACTTATTTAAATTTTACAAGTTTAAAAATCATTCCAATTAAAACCTTTGAACTAGGAACATGAGAACAGTAGATACAATATTTTGAAGGATTACTTTGTTTAAAATTAAATAATCTTAATACTATTTTATTATTTAAAATTTTAACAAAGAACTTCCTTCTACTACATACATATGCTCACATATTGATAATTGTGCTTATAGTAAGACTTCTTCCTTTCTTTTTGAAAATTTAGCTTCTAGTTGTGTAATGTGGTCTCCAACCATGCTTTCAGAAAAAGGGGAGAGGCAAATTGTCTTTCCCAGACATTTTTTTCTGAAGACACCGTAAATCAGTTGTTTGTTGATAGCATTACTTTAAAAAATATTATTCCTGAAGTGCATATTCCATATGAATAAATTATAAAAGAATTGTGATATTTATTTCATATTTTTTTCCCCCATATTTGAATAGCTCAATGGTGATTCGAGATTTAACCTTGCGCAGTGCTGCTAGCTTTGGCTCTTTTCATCTGATCCGCTTGCTTTACGATGAATACATGTTTTACTTAGTAGAACATCGTGTTGCTCAGGCAACAGGAGAGACACCTATCGCAGTTATGGGAGAGGTAAGATAATCTGCAAAACAATGGATTGGTGAATTTAGTGATCAATTTGGATACACATCTACACTTTTTTTTTTAACGTTTATATGGAGCTATGGGATATTTTGTAATATAACTATTGCAGATTGAGTTGCAAATACATTGGTATCTTCAAATTTGGGTTATATACCTTAATCCATGTTTCCTTGGCTGAGTATTTTTAGTACACTGAAAAACCAAAATGATTTCTAACACTTTGAGCTCACTCAAAGGTAAAAAAAAAAAAAAAAGCAACCTACTAGGTAGAAACCTACTTTTTTTTGCGTTCTGGAAAACTAAACAGTTTATATGAAAATAATAAAGGAACAGAATAATAGGAAATTTGCTTTCAGGGATCTGTTTACACATACTTAAAATTCCAATACAAATATTTACACAAATGAGTAGTCCCATTGACTTCAGAAGGGTAGCTCACACACAGAAGTTAGTTTGTTTTACTTCAATGGTACTATTCATGCATATTGGTTGTATGTGGCAAGGCTTTGATGGGAGGGCACTGCAGGGTGGGGGCTGCAGGGGTGACCTCTGTGAGAAGAGGTAAGGGACTTTCCTGTGCCAGACACAGCCAGTTCTAGCCAGCTTGGCGACAGACCCATCACAGGCCAAAGCTGAGCCAATCAGCAAAATTTTGGTTGCCTCCATGAAAACATGTTTAATAAAGGGCAGAAAACACTGGACAGGCAAAGGAGGAAGGAATAAAAGAGAATGGGAAGCAGCAGAGGGAACACCAAAGTCAGAACAGTAGGAGATGCTCCACGGTGGAGCAGATATTCCCTGCAGCCTGTAGAGAACCTCCATAACAGAGGGATAGTCCCAAAGGAACTTCAGCCTGTGAAGAACCCACACCAGACCAGAAGAAAAGTGTGAGAAGGAAGGAGTGGCAGAGGAAAGCCACTATATACTGGCCACAAGCTCCCCTGCACCACCCATTGCTTCACTGAAGGGACTGTGTCACTTGTGACGATAACACAGGGGGAAGAGAGTTACTTGGAGTGGTTGAGCCTGGGACAGGGGGAAGATATTTTCCTTAAGCATTTAAACATTTTGTTCTTTTTTGCTTTTGCTTCCCACTACTCAAATCAGTAATTAAATATTTATTTTAATTGGCAATAAATTAAGCTAAATTCCCCAAATCAATCTATTATGTCTGTGACAGTAATTGGTAAGTGATGTCCCTGCCTTTACCTTCATACATGAGCTTTCTCACTCCAGTTCTTCCTATTTTCTCCCTCAACCCTCTAGACAGTGGGTGGGGAAAGCTAGATGAGTGCTTGGCTGTTAATTAGGGCCAACCAATGACAACAACATACATGGAATGAAAGTAGCACAGAAGTACTTGCAGGACTGTGACGTGGCATATTTTCATGCCTATATTTCAATGTATTTTGTTTAAAATAAACAGAGAAAAAGTCTCAGTTCAGAAACACTGTGTCTTCTAAGTTCATGGTATTTGCAAACTGAAATTTACCTCAGACCTTTTTTCAGCAGCTCATCTAAGTGTTAATTTTGTGTAAGTTGCTTAAAAATTCATACTGTCTTAGGAGTTATCAACAAGGAACTGTACTTTTAAAGTGCTAGAAAATGGATAGATGTGGACATACAATAGATGGTTCACCAGACTGAAGCTTAATGTTTTTATGCTTGACAATCATTATATCATGTTTTAGCTTACTGATAAGTTCTAAGTCACCTTGCATGACTTGTTATATCCTTCTTCCCTCAGGATATATTA
This sequence comes from Thinocorus orbignyianus, assembly GCA_013400375.1. Taxonomy (NCBI): domain Eukaryota; kingdom Metazoa; phylum Chordata; class Aves; order Ciconiiformes; family Thinocoridae; genus Thinocorus; species Thinocorus orbignyianus. The sequence continues at coordinate 7,911 of VXBW01003970.1, forward strand.
AATAGTATCATCAAATATTATAAAAATATGTACTTTTTCATAGAGATAGAGAGTCTTGGCTTAACTTGTAGTTCGATTGATATGACATGTTTTAGAAAAAAATAAATGAGTGCTTCTGTTTAGATATTTGATTAAACTCTTCCATTACATTTATAGCAAAGTATTGCAAAAGTGTAGTATGCTCTCGTTTTCTTGACAGATACTATATACGATAAATGCAATGGTTTTGGTATACCATGGGACTTCCAATACTGTTTTGGTAAACTTAGGATGGATATGATCTTAGAGAGAAAATAATTAATCTAGATCTTTTAGAGGTGAGAGGGGAACAAGGAAGATGTTGTAGATATTAATTAAATGCATGGCTTCTTGTGTTTCTCTGCATTTACTGAATGTGGTTGAAGTAAAAAGGGAAAGACTAAGGCTAGCTTAACAAACACTTGGAGCCAGTATGAATTGGCTTTGCAGCTGAGAAAAAGACTTTGTCCCCTCCTCTTCCATCCCCTTAGCTTTGGGCATTGATGCACAAAATACTCGGGCAATCATGCGGTTAACTGGATCAGAGAATTCATCTTGTGCAAAATAACACCATCAAAATTGTGGTTTTTTTTTCTTGAGTCAGTTCTGTCATGTGGTTCTTTGCATGGCCATGTGAACACTTAAGGTGAAAGGATGGGTATGGGGAGGTGAGAAGGGAGTATGTGTGAGGGAACCTGGAAGGATAGGGTTGCTGCTGCTTATGATGGCTTAGTGTTCCCTGAAGTTTTATCTTTTTGTATTTCTGAAAAGGACTGAATCAGGTATGGTTAGAAAAATATTTATCTAAATATTGTACTCTTTTCATTTGAGATTCACTCACCAAATTATGCTCTGCTGCTTCTCACTTAAAAGAAATGTAGATGAAGGAGAAAGGAAAGTTGCATTTTTACTTGTGAGCAACTTTTCACTTTGTTTTTTGTATAAGTATTTTGCAGAATATGCTGTAATAACCATAAACCCTATTTTCAGTGGTGCCTATTATTTACCTTACATATAGTTTTGCTACATTATAACTGCCTTTAGTGACACATCTTCTCAGAGGAACTTTTAAAAGTGCTTCTGGTTAAAATTAAAGATGGACACCAGTCATATTTTCCAGCATTCTACATCAGAAATCTCACTCAAAGCAACAAAGGTCTTGACATGTCACCATAAAAAAGCAAAAACATATGCTTAAGTTTATATTCCATATTTTTAATTACTGAGGATTTTTATGTTAATGTTAATTTTCTTAATATGAACAAGAATATGATGGAATGGAAAATGAACTGGTGTACTATAGACGTGGCTGCAGTCACATGCATGCACTTTCATGCTAGCCACAAGCAATTGGAGCATAGTACTGGCTTTATCATAGATAAGCTAAGGTTATGTTTGTGCAGGACTGTGTCCACACTTTTTATTGTTTGTTTTGCAGTTTGGTGATTTAAATGTTATATCCCCTGGAACTATGGATAAAGGTAATCTCTTAAATGCATAATTTTATATAGAACTAATGTGTTTCTTGGAGCAAAAAACTAAAATGGAGTCTAAAGTTGTATCATAATTTCAATTATTTGTATATTACTACTATATGGGTATAATATGCTATATATGATATATAGTAAATAATAATTACTAGAATACTCTAGGTTCTTAATAGGAAAATGTTTTAAAGTGTTTATTATTTACTAAAAATATTCTCAAAATTTCACCCAAAATTTAGCTGTATATCCTGGTGAGAGAGTTGAAGGGGATGAATAGTTGGAAAAAGGAAGATATGATGAGCATGTACATATCTACATTTGTAGCGAATAATGGGTTTGATAAGTGAAGATGGAGAAATTCAGTCTAAGCCAAATAACTTGCTAATTGCTACCAAAGGATGTAGTAAGAAATGAGTTTATGTCCTCTTTGTAGATTGAAGGCTTAGTTTGTTCTCCATTCTTACACTGATTGTAAGATTCGGAGCAAGTCTGCCTCTCTTCAGTTCAGTTTCCTTATCAGTAATATGAAATAACATTACAGAGTTCATTACCCTATTTATCCATNTTCCCAATAAAGTGTTGAGCTTCCACTTTCTATTTCGTCAGGTTGCTACACTTCCCTGTGTTTTCATATTTCATGTTATTTGCAAAATAAAGGTCCTTGTGTTTAAATTATTTTTTTTCTTCTTTGTGCTATTTTTTCTTGGTTGTTTTTTTGTACAGATGAGGGCAGTGAAGTTGAAAGCGAAATAGAAGAGCTGGATGAAAATGGAGAGCCACAAGCCAAGAGGGAGAAAACAGAGCTAAACCAGGCATTTCAGGTGGGCTCCATGCAGCAGCCAATGCTTGAGAGTGGAGTAGAGCAGAGCCTCCTGAACCCACTTCATAATGAGCACATTGTTATAAATACTCAGACTATCAGACAATGCAGTGCTACTGGAAATACATATACTGAAGTCTAACTACATTACATAACTTAATTAGCCCTGTTGATGCTGGAATTAATGTGTGTGTGTATAGGGAGAATAGGTCTGAAAGTTGACGTATCAAATTTTAGCTGTGCTGAACATTACCTTTTACTGGAGTTGTGAAGTGAAATGGGTGTATGCATTTTGCCAGATGTTTAAGAAAAAATATGTAAGCAAAATCATTTTACATTGGTTACTCGATATTATGAGTTTTCCTAGTTTCAAGTGTCAAGGAAGATTTTTGCTAAGCTTTTATTGTTAATGCTTTTCTCCTCTTAAAAGTAAAATAACTTTTTTTTTTATATAGCTTAAAAATATTTTAATGTTAATTATTTATCACAATGATTTCATATACATAGGTTTTTAAATTAGATGCACTGCTGTGGATTATTAAAAGAAATACTTTCTTTGACTTATACTGGAGGCATACTCATTTGACAGCAGATGCATCAAATTTGTTACAAAAGGTGCTTTTAATTGAACAGAACTAGAAGACACTATTTTGATGAAATTGTGAGCATTAAGGGGGTATTTTTATCATAATATTGGAGGGTTGGGAAGATCTACTGTTTTCTTTCTGTAAGGAAGAAGTGTTTTCCCAGTGTTTACAAATGCAGAATGAGTGATAAAGTTGTAACAATGTGGTAACGTGTACACTGTCATCATACCTAATTCTCTGATCACCATGTAAACAATACAAACTTCCTTTAAAATCAACAGCCCCAGAATTTATTTGCATGCCAATTTCTCTGGCTTTGGAGATAACTGATTCTGTATTTGAGACCACTGCACAGATGCTTTTGGTTGTTGAGCAGTATTGTAGTTGATAGAAAGTGAACCAGAAAAGAAGTGACTTGGACTGCTTATGCTGAATTGGACATACAGGAAAACATTCCTTTTGGATGACTTCCTTCTATTCCAGGTCTTTTCCTACTATTAGTTAAATCTGCTGCTTTCATAACTTTTAGAATGTAAGGAATGTAGCAACCTGCATCATCTTCTTTTCAAAAATATATTTCCTGATTATTAAAGTGAATTTAAATTTTTACAAAAATTTAATAAGATAGCATAACTGGCACACATACTTATTCCCAATTACATTGAATTTGAATAGGTGGCTAGATGGACCATTGCCATTTAAGAATGTACATCAGGGATCATTGTACCTCGGCTATTACATGGTGCCTTAAACAGAACTGAAGCTAAGATTTAATATTTTTTGTTAATCTTAACTCTTAAAATTTATTCAGCAAGGTGTGCCTGTCACTTTCAAATTTCCTAAGTATTAAGGGCAGGTTACATAATCTTCAAATAAATAAAAAGGGGGGTTTATTGCCAAATGATTTTAATATCCCTCTTAAAATTGATAATAAAATTATTTTTTTCCTTTTTCTAGCTGAATTTCACTTTATTACTAATAAAATTTACTTGGGAACTTGAAAAGAAAACACCAACTTCAAATGCTGTTAACAAAGTAAATGGACCCTAGTCATAAGTATGGTTACATATTTTTAAACCCTTCTCAGTTTTTAATTATAAAAAGCCAGACTAAATAGGTGAGCAGGTACATAATGCAGCACATATTTTCAATTTGTATATGTAGGTTGTCAGCCCAATGATATGTTTTAATGATTACATCTTACAGTGATAGCTTATACAGTCCATATTAATTGACATTAAACATTTCTGATTTTTTCCTGATTATTTTAAACATTTTCATTATTTTTAAAGCAGATACATGTATTTGCTAAGCTAAAGTAATGAAAATAAATAAATAAAAGCAAAAAAGTCAAGGAGAGAATAAAAAAATCAATTGCGTAGAAAGGACCATATAAAAAAATTAGCGTCTCTTGTTTTACCTAGTATAATCACTGATTTTATTTTTTTTAGTCATATATACCAAATGGGTGAACAGCATGTGACATGAACAGTGTATTTTTAGCAAAGAAATTTGTTACATGTGCTCCAAGAACAGTTACAGATTAACTAAGATGTCCTAATATTTTTTGCGGTACAAAATTATTTGTAAACTGCTTAGTAGAATTTGGAGATCAACCAATCCTGCTCCATTCTAAGTAAGCACAATTCCTACTGATGTCAGTAGATGTTTTTTGTCAGCAAAAAGTATAAATGAAGTTTATGTTAATTTATCTCAAAATTCACCTGTGCACTGAATCTTCATAGATTTTTTTCCCCCACATATCACTGCATTCTGTTTTTTTCCCCCCTTAAAAATCAGCACACTGCACCAAAAAATCCTAAAAACTAACCTATGATAAATATTTACTCCCTTTTATATTGCATTATAAGATTTTTAACAAGTAAAATAAAATGAAATATTCAGCATTTTTCATTCTTAACTTAGGGTGTTCTATGCTGTACTGATGGTCTGTATTGCCTGGTTTCAAATTTTCTATTGACAAACCTTAAATGTTTGCTTATCGTTGTCCTCCATTGGTAAAACATTAGATTTGTTGTTGGTGAGAGAAAAGTATGGTTGTAACACATAAATCTAGATTGCCAAGAAGAGATGGAACCTGAATATCTTTTGATTGATATTTTGAACAGTTGGTCACTATAGCACAAAAAGAAAACAAAATGTACGCATACAAAGATAGAATGTACATCCTGGATTCTAATAGCAGTTATCAAACCAAATTGGAACTATCCCCAATTCAGATAAGTATATACAAACTCCATTCAGTTATCAACTGATAATTCTCTCAATTTTAAGTAATGTTTTCCTCACTTCAACAAATATTTAAAAGAATCAAATTGCTGTAAGCTGCTATGTATACTTACAGGTTTGAGATTTTTTTTGTTCTTTGCTTTTGAATTTACTGCAATTTTGATCAAATGTACACATATGAAACAATTAACACACTTCTGATATTTGTTAACAGATGGGTATTGTTAATAATTTAAGAACAGAAATACGTATAACTCAGTCCAAATTATGTAGTATGCAGCATGTGGCTGAATTGCCACTCTGAAGCTTGCTTAGCTCTAAAGAGCTGTAGCAAACATCCACTGGCTAGACATAAGAAAAGGGCTCATACGATTTATGGATCTTACCTTATCTTGATGCAAAATTAAACATAATTATTTTAGAGTCATTTCTCCTATTAGCACAAATTATAGCGAACACTGTGGTGGAATGGGTATTATTGAATTACTTGTTCAAAACAGGGCCCAATTTTTACAAGTTCTATATTTAAAAAAACTTTTTAGTACATTTTCATGTGTCTCATATTTCCCATTGTAAATCAGCTTTAAAAAAAACCCCTCTTTTCAGTTATCTATTTCTGCTTTTATTATTGTACTGTAGCATGCTTTCTGCACCTTTTTTTTTTACTACTCCTTTAAAAAATTTGGACATTATTTATTAAAATGTTTACTTATAAAATGATGATGTACAGTCTTTCTGCTGTCAGTTCACAAACATGTAAAATAATGTGCTGGTGTACTGTCACTGAGGAATGTATAGATCTATAAAACATTTTAAGTTAAATTGAAACACACTTAAATGTCTGAAACACTGCTTCTGTTCAAAGTATCTTCTGTGGGGGAAGACCTGACCTGATATATTTGTGGTTCTCACCAAATATCAGCATTGTTTAGAAAAACATTTGTTTTTCTAAATAAACATAGAGCTACACTGCAAGTTAACTTAATTTATAGAGTGGTTTTACAAAATAAAATAACCTTTTATAGTAATGAAAGTGGTGAAAAATTAACTTTTTTAATAATGTAAGTATTTTTGGTACTTCATGTGATAGTGATTTCAGAATTTAAAACATTCATTTGAGACATCAGTATAAATTTCTGAAAATTGCATCCTTGTAGAACAGGAAAATTATCATGTCTGTGGTTTAAAAAAAGGTCAGTGAAAGGTATTCTACTATCTTTGGTGATAAAAAGAAAAAAAAAACAGGAATAGAAGCATAAATATGAGCTTTAGCCTTAGAAAATTAATTTAACATAATGCCTTGCATTAACCCTTTGAGCATCGTAAAGATACACTTTTTAGGTAATTTAATTAGGTCACCAAAAATATTCTATATATTTACATAAGTGTCTTGTAGATTCTTTATTTTTTCATTTTTAAATTAAATACTTCCATACTGGACTGAAATGATTTTGTTAAAGAAGAATTAATAGATTTAGGCTAAATTATTCATTGTCATGAACATGTGCTATCTGGTGCAAAACTACTTCTGCTATTTTGTTTTCATAATTGCATAAATATCTGGAGAAATCAAATATTTGACTCTACAGACATAAATTGTTTACTTTAACATGCCTTTAAGACATGGAGGTATAGTAAAATAATTTGTTCTATTTTGAAAATCTCTTTAAGATAATATTAAAATACACTAATACTGTAAATGAAAACCTTAAAAAATAACCCCAAAACAAGTCAATTAACAAGATTAATTTTACAGAACCTTTGGTATGTTTGCAATCAAATTTTCCACAGCTTGTCTGATAAATAAACAAAAATAACACTATTGTATTCATACTACTTTTAACATTCAGTCACTGCGATGTGAACTAATGGAAAGACAGGAGTACTAGATTCAGCTTCCTCTACAGGGAGGCAGTTTAGATTAATGTCAGAATTTAAAAAGAGAAAAAATACCCAAACACCTAGAAATTGCATCTGCTTTCTGCTGTGTTGAAAAAGTCCTTTGTTCTTACATGTACTACTTATCAGAACAAGGGAAGAAGTTCAGAAGTAGGTAGAGAGTTTTTGAAAATCATAGGTAGAAATACCACCTTACTAGGCTTTTTTACTGGTTCCTTGCAGTAGCAAACGGCAGCACCAGGTGCAGATGTATTTATTCAAATTTATCTGAGTAAAAAAACATTCTCATTACATTGTTTAGTGGAATTACATCAATAATATAGTGCAAGTTATAAAGATTTTTAGTCAGATAATGCAAATTCATGCATAATTAAAACACAATACTCAAAGGGTTTTAATTTAACAATGTTATTCATAATTTATTGTAAACACTTCTTAATTTGCATGCCTTGAACATTGCTGCTAGTGATTTCATATGCCAGCAGACCTGAGTTTAATTTACGCATTTTACTTAAGAAATAGTAAAAGCCACTTACAAAGTGACTGACTAGGTTTTCTTTGAGGAAAATATGCCTTAGTTTGATCATTTAAACTCTCATGGTTTATTCTGATTTTTTTTCTATTATAAAAAGAAACCCAGCAATTACAATGTTGGGATTGGAAGCCTTGAGTAATTAAACATTTGGTGAAAATTGTTCTTGTAAATTGATCACTAAGGCTGAAATTCATTGAAAAGAAGAAAGTCCATAACAAGACTATGAGCATCAAAATGTCCCTTCACTAATATCCGAGTTGGGGAAATCCTCTTACCTTCTTAAGTTCTTCCTTCATTGTGGTGTAAATGCCTTGCAAGAATTTTTAACACCGAGTGAACTTTACTCTAAAATAATAAATATTTTAAAATAATTAAGACTGTGGAGGGACAACCTCACCTCTATTTGTGTTTACCAGGGACCTAATCCAGTATCTTTTGACTCACTTATAACAACAACAGGGTTTTTGTTTGTTTGTTGTTTTTTCACACAAAGAATACTAAAAGGTTCCCAAATACATTGTTAAAGTGATTGTTTTGTATTTAAATATTAAATATCATATGAAAGTAATCCAATAAAGCGATTTAAAATGTCAGAAAAATATCATTTTGTACCAAAGCAAGTTTCTCATCTTCACTGGAAATTTGGATTTACAGTAATCACCAATGAGGCTATTGAATAAACTTTGAGTGCCTTTCAAACACTTGAGAAATTTTGCCTCAGGTGGTAAACTGTAATTAGGTTAATTCTAGAACTTGCCAATCAGTAATTCTGTCATCACTCAGGGCTTTCTTACCTTCTAGGAAACTTACTTGGTTCCATTTATTTTCTACTGTATTTTTTTAAAGTGCCATCATTTAAATTTCACTTAGTAAGTGGCAGATTACAATATTCAGTCCCACAGGCACAGAAATGTAATAACACTAGGAGAAACTGAACTTTTGTTTTCCTATTTACTGCATACATTATGTAAATTAAGAAAGCAACGTTTTTGTAGACTGTACATGTGACAATGCAATGTTGTTTTGCAGTTTTTTAATTAGTTCAGCACACTTTAATTATTTAAGGAAAACATCTTTACAGAATAATTTGATAAGGGTTTTTGTATAATGTATTTGATTTTTGTAAATATGTATTTCCTGATGTGATTTCTTTTGTGAGAAATGCTAAATCTTTTAGTATCTCATGTCCTCTCAAAATTGGAAGGAGCTAAATAATAGTTTGTGGGCAATTTGTATTGTGTACTGTACATTAACTAGTAAACTTTTATAATTATAAAAATATATATTAACTTTTAGTGTGTTGTTTAAAAATAATGACTGGAACATACTAAAGACAGTAGGATTTTTCTGAATATTTCAGACATGAACTCAGGCTAGTTTTCTTGTGTTTTTCAACATAAAGTTCTGTATTGTCTTCTAAAATAAATAAATTTGTTTTCCTGTTACAAAGATTTGAATTGCTTTGGGGTTTATATAATTAATTATTTTAGATTGTAAAACTATTGATTTGAAAAGAAAAAATATTTCAACTTATGCCTTTTAAATAAGACATTTAATATTTATGTAGCAGTATTAGGAGTAAAAAGCTAACACTGAGTGTTTCTTAGACTGCAAAAGAGAATTTAGCTAGCTAAAATAGGATTGTTAGGAGCAAGAAGACTTTAGCATCTGGACTTCATTGCTGTTAATGTATGACCACCAAAGCCTACTACTGCAAGTTTTGCTTTAGTAAAATTGTGAAAATATTTGCAGCATTAACTTATTTCAGCATACTTAATATGAAAACAAAGAATAAAGTCTCTATCGTATCAAGCCATGTTTCTCATGGATCTCTAATGTGTGTTCCAGACAGTGTGTTTTGCATCTAAAGATGCAGAATGCTATTTTAATTGGGGAAGACCCACCAAGTAACAGAATGCTAGAACATTAAAGTGACCTTGGAATACCTCAAGCTCACATAAAGCTTAGAAAAAAAGATAGGAAAGCTGCTTCATAGACCTTGAATTTATTTAGTTTGGGAAGTTCAGTTTATGAGCATTATAATCCACAGTCACCTATCTCATACAATTTATTTCAACTAAGGTCCAAAAGTTTATTACTGTCCTGGTTTCCAGCAGGGACGGGGTTTATTCTCCCCTGTCTCTATCCGGCACAGCTATTCCACCCCATGTGCACCAGGCCCAGGGGCAGCAGGGAGCTAGCCAGGAAAGGGAGGGGCCACAACCGGAAGTGGGCGTGGTGACATCATGGCAAAGGCGTATATATGGACGGGCGGCGCCGAGGTGCGACTCGGTGGCGTCAGTGGCAGTCCGGGCGGCGCGCGGTGCGGT
>VXBW01003971.1:0-25431 GCA_013400375.1 Thinocorus orbignyianus
GAGCAACCTGGTGGGAGGTGGGAGATGTCCCTGCCCGGAGCAGGGGGGTTGGAACTTGATGATCTTTAAGGTCCCTTCCAACTCTAACCACTCCATGATTCTATGACTTATGCCTCTCTGGAGCAGCCGCTGTCCTCCTACCCCAACTGCCTCCAGCCTTGGGTCGCCTCTCAAGGGACTCACTCCGTCACTGCACATGTGCCACTGAGAGCAGAAAAGCCAGGACACTCTGGGTTTTGATGGGAATGGAGCAGAGAGACAGACCTGATAGAGGGAAGGAGGCAACCATGGAGAAGATCAGAGCAGCGAGAAAGATTTGGTGGTTGGGAAGAAAAGATATTCTAGGCACATGGTGGGGTGACAATGGCTGGAAGGAAGACACGAGGGGCAAAAAATAAAAGACTTCTTTGAAGAAAGAGCTAAAAAGATATCCAGAATTTTGGAAATGGGACACAGCCTGAGGAGACCTCACCCTGCAGGATGCTATTTTGGCTGAAAAAGCAGGTCACAGAAAAGACACCTCTTCTAAAATCCTACTAACAGATAAGAGAGAGACACCAGATGAGGACCCAGGTGGTCCAACCTCTGCTGGACTCTCTCCAGCAGTTCCTGCCTTTCTTGAACTGGAGGGGCTAAGAACTGGTCCCAGTGCTCCAGATGGGACCTCCTCAGGGCAGGGCAGAGCAGAGGGGGAGGATGACCTCCCTCCACTTGCTGGTCCCGCTCTTTTTAATGCATCCCAGGAGACCATCGGCCTTGAGGGCCACAAGGGAACATCAGTGCCTCACGGGCAACTTGCTGAAGATCGTTTTGGCATGGAAGAGGACCCTGTGCCTTGTGCTTGCATTGTACCCAAAAAGGGAAAGAGAACTTGCCCCAGGACTTCCTCAACTCCCACCTTCTCCTTGTCCAAAGGTCAAGGTACAGCCAAGAGCTCAGGAGCCACGTTCCCACACTGCCTTGCAGCTCTTCGGGGGATCCAAGCATAAAGTTTCTGTCCATTGCAAGGCAGCCAGCTCTGGAATCTTCTGCTTTTCCAGTATACACAAAGTGACTGTGGGGAGGCGGGAAATTAGGCTGAAATAAATAAATTGAAGCCAGCAGGAGGGGGTTGGCATGCTGCTTGAATTAGCATGGAGGGTAATTGTAAACAACTGGGGAAATGTGCCTTAAATTAATTTTTAGGACCTAATGGGATTTTGCTTGGACTACAGTCAAGAATGAAAAGCCTCCGATGGCAAAACAAGGCACTTTGCATAAATTAGCAGTTATGACATTAGCGGAGCTGGCTCTTTTTTGGCCGGCGACCGGGAGTATGTGATGTGTGCGTATGTGCATGCCTGCATGGAGGACTTGGGATTTGTTTTATTCATTATCTAGAGCTTGTTTGGAGAAGTTGGACCAGAAAGGGGAGAATCTTGACGCAGACACTTAAAAGCCAAGACTCCTGGTCTCTGTCTGGCACGCCACGGGGCGGGAAGGAGCACGGAGGAGCAGACAGGAGGACAAGTCACCGACCTCTTTGTCTTGCCATCTGCTGAACTGGAGTGAAATTCTTCCACAGAGAGGTACGTTGGGAAATGTGACTGCCCAGGAGAGAAGGGCTTCTCCAGAAGAAGGGATGAGGTGTTATGGAAGGTAAAACGATCCAAAATAACAGCCATGGAGCCCAAGAGAACAATTCATAATCGTCTTTAGCTGAAGACCATAAAAACCTCACTCTGGGAAATAGATTGTCCACAACAGCTATTGCAAGCAGCAGTCATGGAATGGGTTGGGTTGGAAGGGACCTTAAAAGGTCATCTAGTCCAACAAGGACACCTTCAACTAGACAAGGTTGCTCAGATCCCTGTTCAACCTGACCTGGAATGGGGCATCAACCACCTCTTTGGGCAACCTGGGCGAATGTCTCACCACCTTCACAGGAAAGAATTTCTTCCTTGCGTCCAAGTCCAAATCTTTCCCATTTTAGTTTTAAACCATTAAGTCTTGTCCTACCACAGCGGGTCCTACCAAAAGAGTCTATCCCCATCTGCAGCAGACAGACAAAACCAAACGGTTTGTAGCCACCACATCTTGGCTCCTGTGGCAGGAAAGGTTCCACATCCCATATCTGGGCTCCATCTCCAACACTGCTGATGGTTACACTGCACCAGGTTCTTATTTCCATCTCCTAACTGCGGTGTCACAAAAGCATCAACATTTATCAAATGCAGAAGAAAATTGGCTTTTCCTTGGGAAACAAATTTTTCACACAAATATGGTGTATTCATAAGTAACCCTTTTCTTTTTTCCTCTTTAACTTTCCTCCTCTGCAAACCGTAATGGGGTTCAAAACACTCTTGTGCCATCTGCTACGTTAAAAGTCAGGGAAATCTGCACCCAATTTACCCAAGCCTGGCATAAATGCCATTGGCCACCAAAAAGGACTTCCCATGACCCGTTAGCTGAGACACTGATTTATTTTAAAGTAGTATAAAATGATATCAAAACCAAAGTTTTTGGTTCTTCTTTTACTTTAAACACTCACAGAAATGGGAAGCATGTCCACTGACCTTGGTTTCCATCACTTCTGGAGCACTGGAGGCCTCATCTTTCTGAAAGCAGTTCTGTTTTGTGACGTTTGGTGGACATCTATCCCCCAGGAAATCGTGGTGTGGAAGTATTATCAGGTCTCCTGGAATCTCGGCTTCCATTGATGTTCATCTCGGCTGATTTTGAGGAAAAGCCTAGAAACAAAAAATCCCTTGTGTAAAGAATGTCAAAATAAGTCCAAGACAGAGACTAGAACATGATCTTGGAGCTTGACGAGGGATGGACTTCTGCTTTCTTATCAAGAAGAGGTTAGGATTAGGTGCCTCAAACTTATGGTATCTCACTTCTTAATACTTTTGAAGGAGCTTTTAAGAAGTCATTGTAACAGAGCCATGGGCTTCAGCACGCTTGAAGCTCACACTCAGTCATAATCTAACTACCTGCACCATCAAAAAGTGTCAGAGTTCTGTAACTTGAGTTTCTGAAGGTTCCAGCAGCTCTATTTTCCCCATTCTTGGCTGTTCAATCCTGTCAGAAAGAGGTAGTTCTCCATTTGTTAAAAATGGAGCTTTCTCTTGACTCATTTCACGTCGATTAAGCTGCATTCGAAAGTCAGCTCGCTATTAGGTTAATTTACCTTCCACCCCAATTCTCGCCCTGCCTGGAAATGTTATCCAGATGGACAACATTTCAGAGTTTAATTCGAGCTCATTAAAGTCAGTGGAAGTTTTTTGGTGGGTTTTTTTTTTTTCCCCCTCACAAATTTCAAAAGCCTCTGGCTCCGGTCTCTTTATCACTTTGCAGCAAGATGCCTGGCCGCAGTCTCCGTCTCTGAAATGCCAATAGCAATTAAAAGAGCTGCAAGAAGGTTAATATTCCTTCTGCTTTGATTATTCCCAGAGAATGAAAACAGATTCATATCCTCACTGGAGGCAATAAAGCCATCCACATTCGATCACTGGGGCATATGAACGTACAGACGCCGCCTCCTGCCAAACTTGAAGGTCCTTCATCAGCCAAACTCCTACTGACTTCGGCAAGTCTTAGCCAGCCCACGAATAAGGAAGAGAAGCATCTTCAAGGGGTTTAAGGATGGAACTGCCTTCCAGTAGGATCTCCAGATTCAGAGAAACCATCAAGATTCCTTTAACACTCCGAGATCTGCCCCATTCCCGCCAGTTGCAAGTCGATGCACCCCCAGATGTCCCGGGTTAAGGCAGAAGGAAAAGCATTTCGTACTATTTCAGGCATCCCCAAGACTTTCATGCAGTTCCATTAATAAACTTTCTGGACTGGCTTTTTGTATCTGGCACGATCCAAGCCCAGCTCCAATGGAGAGCAGCTGAAAAGCTTTTCTCTTTCCTTAAACCAAAGTGTTGACAGGCATGGGAAGACCCCCATCCTTACATCTCCATACAGAACGTTTGCCAGAAGTTTCTTGGCGTTCCAGAGAGTTAGGCTTCACGCAGAGAGAGGGACAGGTCCTTAAGAAATTCTGCACATTAGCTGTTCTTCAGTTTTCTGAAGGACAAAGTCCCAGTAGCCCCAAACGCCTCGAGCAACCATTTTGCAAAACATCAAGCCGTGACAACTCCTGCCAAGAGCTCCCAGGACATGAAACCACCCTCAGCTTCACAAACACGCCATAATTCTCCATTAGATACAGATGGACAGTGAAGTCCTCCTTCTTTTCTTTTTCTTAGGCATTATTTTAGGGAACAATAGGTCAACAGCCCGCAGCCAGGCAGTGGCAACTGAAATCCTCTCAAGAAAATAAAGAAAAAACCACGTCAAACCTTTCCTGGTGGTTCCAAGGTGGGATGAGCTCATCCAAGCTTTGGTTTTCCTCGGTCCTTCAGATACCCCAAAGGCAAAAAAGAAAAAAAAAGGCATTAATAATAGCATGGCTTTGCTATTATTAGCTACATTTACAATATCCAAATGCCTGCAAGATGTTGTTTTATTTCATACAGCTTCATCTACCACAGATAGAGTCCGAGGAGAGCTGTGGTAGGTCAGCCCCTTGTTGAAAACTGCTTTTTACTGGACATTTTCTGCTCTCTAACAATCACGTAATAAATTCAGCAGGAGTTTTATTACAACTCTTGGGGTATTTTGTTTTCAAATATCGTAATAGGAAGTGGGGGGGAAAGGAAAATAAAAAAGTCATACAAAGCTAGAAGCCACTCTTGGCTGTCGTGATTTAACACAGTTTCTGAAAGGGAGAGTCATTCAGAAAAGACAAGATGACAGGGACTCTTTAGGAAGGGTCTCGCTGGGCCAAGGGAAATGGGTTTGGTTATGTGAAGTTGTGATCTTCTGCTGGAGAAGGGTATCAAGGTCTGGGGAGATCCCCCCCAACCAGTGCTGCCTCCAGCTCTGGGATCTCAGCACAAAAAGGACATGGAGCTGTTGGAGCGGGGCCAGAGGAGGCCACGGAGATGATCCAAGGGCTGGAGATCCTCTGTTGGAAGGACAGGCTGAGAGAGTTGGGGTGTTCAGCCTGGAGAAGGCTCCAGGGAGACCTTTGAGCTCCTTCCAGTCCCTGTGGAGGCTCCAGGAGAGCTGGGGACAAACATTTTAGCGGGGTGTGTGGTGATAAGTCAAGGGGTAATGGCTTTAAACTAAAAGACAGGAGATTTAGAGTAGATGTGTTCATGGAGGAGACATGAACGATGTCTATAGTGGTCCAGATATATCTTCAGACCCAGGTACATCATCATTTACCAACCACCAAAAGCTGTGAGGGTAGAGGATTACCTTATATTTGCCCGTACTGCCCTTATCCTTGAGTATCAGCTACTTGGTGTTGATTAAAATAGAAGAGTTAGTTGGAAGAGCTGTTTTTCTGATTGAATGGGAACATCTTTATGTTCTTAAGAAGGTCTCCAGGTGCTTGGGGAGCTCTGAAGAACCACTCTCAGATGCATCAGCATCTGGGAAACTCTGAAGTCACAAAAACACGCCCACTCATCAAGCATTGCACACGCTTGGAAATGGAAATGGAAAATCATGGCGGTGGTGGGAACATGGCTTTGAGGGCTTCGGACCATGGGATTTGCCCCAGCAGCTGCTCCAAATTCCCAGCCACAGCAACGAGCCCCAGCCAGGGCAGGAAAAGAGTCCTGCTGAGATGAGAGGTTGTAGCATCAAAAGAGAAGTCCTGGATGTAGAAACAGGATTCTGCCCTACAGTCTCCACTCGGTTTGTTAGGAAAATTTTGCAGAAACCTGCTTTGGAGGCTTGGAGACCCGTCGAGTCAAGAAGGCAGCCCAGAAGAGGGTGGGGTTTTTTTTCATTTCTTTACCAGAAGCAACAATGGTCCTAATTTTCTGGGAAGTTCAGCTCATGGAACAGGCAGCAGAAGCTCTCAACTTGGGAAAAGCCTGGCCAGAGACGTCACAGAAGGATTTTTCAGCAGCTGTCAAAAAAAAAAAAAAAAAAANTAAGAAATAATAATGGGCATTTCTTTTCATGTTTCTGCAGCAGCCAGACACTTGAAAGCCTGACCGCTCCAGCGTGGACCACTGCAGAAACACAGCTCGAGGGGCTGAGGACTTGGCATGAAGCCTCCCCTCCATCATCCCAGCAGGTAGGACCCTGGGATCTTCTAGCTGGGGAATCCCACACCAGCTCAATTGCCCCGGCACACCAGGCTCCCTCCTGCTTCGTGTCACGCAACCGTCAAGCGTTCCTTCAACATCCAGCCCACCCTGGTGCCTTTTATTCCCACCCAGCACATGTTACGCCGTTTCTTGTAAGACAGACAGAGGGGGTGGGCAAGCCAACTGTCTGCTGAAGGGCTCTCCGACGCCGCCCCGCGAAGAGCACAGGAGGGAACCCAAGGAAAAGAAGCAGGAGGCGGCATTTCTAAGGCGAGGAGAAAGACACATCATCGTTTTTAAAAGGCCATCATGTTGGCGGAGGAGAAAAGCTGATGGAGTGACCAGGAGAGCCCTTGAGGGATGGATTTGACACCGCCGTTGATTTGGTAGCGTATGGGTTGGTTTCTACCTTCTGCCGGTAAAAGGCAGTGAAGTGCTCAGGCTCCAAATCAACCAAAGACCATCCTGCAGATGCGGGTTATTGGAAAGAAAGGTTGGGAGAGCAGCAGCAACAGCAGATGGCGTTTCATAGAATCATAGAATGGTTGGAATCGGAAGGGATCTTAAAGATCATCCAGATCCAACCCCCCTGCCATGGGCAGGGACAACTCCCACTAGAGCAGGTTGCTCCATCAAAGCCCCCTCCGGCCTGGCCTTGAACCCCTCAAGCGATGGGGCAGCCACAACTTCCCTGGGCAACCTGTTCCAGTGCCTCACCACCCTCACAGCAAAGAATTACTTCCTAATGTCCAATCTAAACCTCCCCTCTTCCAATTTAAAACCATTCCCCCTCGTCCTGTCACTAGACTTCCTGACCAAGAGTCCCTCCCCAGCTCTCCTGGAGCTCCCTTCACATCCTGGAAGGCTGCTCTCAGGTCTCCCCAGAGGCTTCTCTTCTCCAGGCTGAACAGCCCCAGCTCTGTCTGTAGACAGATGGATTGGGAATAAGTAAGCATCTCCACACGTTGTCCTTGGTCCACAAAAACATATAGAAGAGGAATTCAGCCCGAATAAGAATTTCACCCTTTATTCCTCCCCGTATTAACATCAATAATAAATGCTAAGGGTACCACCAAGCAAAATCCAAAAGGAGAAGGACTTCTCATCCACGCACAAGAACGATTTCCCAGTGCATGGTCTTCACTGCAGCAGAGACCTCTTCCAACTCAACTTAGTGATGTTCCCAGTGGGTGCCCCCAGAACCTGCCTCTTCTTCTCCACTTTGCTCACATGCCACTTCCAGCTGCTGGGAAAGGTGGAGAGCAAAGCCGTGCTGTTAACCAGCCACTCACCGGGATGGAACAGCAGCCAAGCAAAACACAAACAGAAATAGGAAGGTTTAAAATGTGGGTTGATTTTTTTTTTCCAAATCCTTCTGCTTTTTACTGCATTTCCATGCATATACAAGCAAGCTCTTGGCAAAATCCCACTTTATATCTCAGCAGCTCAGATACCCACCCCTGAAACCAGTCTGCTCCCTCTCATTAATCATTTGACCAATGTTTCTCTCTAATCACATTTCAGTTGATTAACCGATGATGGCCTGAGCCATGAGACTGAGCCATGGAGCCCACCTGACTACTCCCATCACATCTCCAGCTGGACTAATTACTTCTTGAGTTCTTTGATAGTGGAGATCCAGTCAATCTAGTTCCTCCCTTTGCTCCAGCTCACATTGAAATAGATATTTTGAGTAAGCCAGAGGTCTCATGCCCTAAAAGTTCTTGGTTTCACCCTTCAAGGGAGTCCAGGGTGGTTTGCTGGGCTGGGGACACCCAACCTGAAGATGTCCAACACAAAATAAGAGCTACTACATGCTACCCAACATGACAGTGGTAGGCATCAAAATTCCTGCAGGATTTTAGAGGCACTTGATAAGACCAGTGGTTGTCACAGCCTCACTCTACAGAGGGGTGAAGCCAAGGTGCTTCTTCCCTACCCTCAGGCCAGGTTGCACCTCATAGCTGGTGTCCACACACTTAAAAGCATCCCCCTACAAAACCAAAGGGCAAATTGGGTCTGGTCCTTGGCCTGTGCCACCCCTGAACTTCTCCAGAACATTGGGACTGTTTCTTCTCACAACCCAAACCCACATGCTAGCCATAAAGCTGTCTGGGCCACCATCTGACCAAGCTTGGGGACATCCCTGTTTAACATGGTATTTAACACATTCCTAAACTGGGACCACCTCTGACTAGTGGCGAGAAGAGAAAGAGCCAAGGCTTTAGGTCAGGCTGTAGATGAGACCAGAGGATGCCCCAGAGGAGCCGTTCAGTGTCCA
Source organism: Thinocorus orbignyianus (assembly GCA_013400375.1). Classification (NCBI taxonomy): domain Eukaryota; kingdom Metazoa; phylum Chordata; class Aves; order Ciconiiformes; family Thinocoridae; genus Thinocorus; species Thinocorus orbignyianus. The sequence continues at coordinate 8,422 of VXBW01003971.1, forward strand.
CAGAAGACCATGACCCAAAGATACAGCATTATTTTTATTACTATTGCTCTTCTGAGACATCACCTCAGCACGAGCAGAGCTCCCAGGTGTCATTCCGGGACTTTCTGCCCAGCTTTAGTCTTGTTCAAGACCAGGTCTTTTTAGGGAGCTTCCTTCCTGAGTCTGTCCAAGCTCATTCTCCCACAACTTCCATATCTACCACTGCTTCCCACAAACACAGCGTATTTACACGGGACACCTCCCACAAAGCCCATGGTTTCCATTTTTCAAGGCAATGTCTGCAGATTTCCAGATGTCACAGGTCCATCCGACCCCACCAGCAGCCAGAAGAGCTTCTCCCACTTCTCCCGGGCCCCATCCCACCTTGCTCATGGACCCACAGCATTGTGGTCCCAGGGTTCTGCTCAACAAAGCACGGTTGGGGAGAAATTTGACCTCAGAGATACCTACACTCGTGAGAGATTGGAGCAAATCATCTCAAGGTGTCCGTCAAGGCCATCCAGTCTCAACCACATGAATCCCCTACTCCTGCCCGTAAGTCTGGATGGCTGTAATTTGATTTGCAAAATCCACATCTAAAACAAATTAACCCAAAACAACTTCAGCCCTCTTTGATTCTGAGGGCTCATCCGCCCAGAGACACTGGGGAAAATTCATCTGCCTTAAGGTCCGCCGTGGATTAGTTAAACTGCATTAAAAACCCTGGGAGGACATTCTTATTTGGAATTAAAGTGGCTTTAATTTGATTTAGCTCAATTCGCTTCCAAAGCTTGTGGCAATTGGACGGGCAGCAAATGAAGATGCACTTAATTATGCAGAGAAGGGCCAGTGTGGCTCACGGGTGGTGCTGCTAAGGTGTGTGGGGAGATAGGCTGATGTGGTCCATTGTCCAAGGAAAGGTCATTTCTCAAGTCCTCCAGGCAGCCAAGGTGTGAGAGAAAATTATAGGTAACACAGGTGCCTCACCAAGGGGTGGTGTCCAGCCCCAGAGAGCTGAGATGCACTCAGAAGGTTCACTGTAATCAGCTCTGGAGCTGAAGGACCTTAACTGAAACAAGATGTCCCCAAATCACAGAGAGGTGGCAGAATGAATGTACCACAGAAAATCAAAGAGTTCTTTGGTATGAGGGTGGTGAGACCCTGGCACAGGTTGCCCAGAGAAGCTGTGGCTGCCCTATCCCTGGAGGGGTTCAAGGTCAGGTTGGACGGGGCTTGGAGCAACCTGGTGTGGTGGGAGGTGTCGCTGCCCATGACAGGGGGTGGCAATGGGTGGTCTTTAAGATCCCTTCCCGCCCAAACCATTCTATGATTCTATCATCACCAGTTGAGCAGGAGCCATGGAATCTCTCTCCTTTCCTTCACGTCTCTGGCCTGCCTCCAAAATGTCTAAGTTCTCCCAGCCCCTGGGCACCGCCAACACAACTCAAGTTCAACCATGGCTTTTTCAAAGACAGACCAGTCCCAAGATGAAACCACAGAGCAAAGGGGGTTTGCAAAAACGAAAGGGGAAGATCTCACACACACAGAGAGATGCACAAAGAAACCCTTCAATAAATAACACAAGCAGGAGAAGGGACACTGGTGGCCAACCAGGCTTCATGTGTAGGGCAGAACTTCCCCAACTCATTACCCCAGTCTCATTTTACCTCCCCTGTAGCCCAAGACTGGGATCTGGACATACCTCTGGACACGGAGAAGGGGACAGCAGAGTCCATCACTCTCTTCTTAGGATGTAGAGGTCAAGAAACAAGTTTTCTCCATCGTAAGAAGGGCCTGCAGCTATTTCTATAATGATCTTCAGGTAGAGACTGTTACCTGGTAGGGAAAAATTTGCCACATCACAGAGCAAGGTTGGAGCTAGAAGCCACCAAGATGGGAAGCCATGAGATATGAAGCTGTGTACTCATGATAGCACCAGCTGATGACTGCCCAGATAGCTCCCGAGGTATCTAGGGTGTTCAATACCACCTAAGCCCAAAAGCCTGGAGGTGGAGCCACCTTAAAACATTGATCTTTCCCCTTCCATCCCATCTCCATTTGTATCTTGCCCAACATCCATCCAGAGTTTACACCCAAGCATCTTAGCAGGTGGGCAAAGAGCAGCCTGGTGGGATTATGTCCATGGAAATGAGCTACCAAAACTACCCCAACGATGGCTTTGCTCAGCTGTGCAGGGCAGGACTCCCTCTGCCCCCAAACACTCCACCAGGAGGAGATTCCAAAGGTGCCAAGCAGCAAGCATTGAGTTTGGCGAGCACTTGTCCCTCAAGGGTCAACCAAGATCACATAAGAGGGTGCCAGGAGAAGAGAAACAGGGACAGACGTAACCCAAAACCACAGCAGGTACAAGGTGTGGAACTGGAGGAGGAAAAGCTGCTTTTCCAGATTGGAAATTCATCATCTTGGCAAGAAGAGATGAGGACAACCAAAACAAATGGAAACTTCTCCAGACCCAAGAGCTAGATCTTCTTCTGCAACCTCTGCCTGCCAGTAGAGCTAATAAAGTCTTTGTGAGAACTTTTATATCACATATTTTTGTGTTCATACATACACCAGATCTTACACCCCATCACCTGGCTGGCAAGGGACCTCTTCCCCTTCCCAGCTGGCTCTCCAAGCCCAGGGTCCTCTGCCTGCTCCTGGCTGAATTTGAAGCTGGAATAAAAGCAGAAAGCATGTGGGAAAGGGAAAAGTCGGGATGCAACATTTTGGCTTGTCCTGAAAGAAAACTCTTTGATTTTTCAGCTCCAAATGATGTTTTCAAGGAGAGCTGAAGGAGTGAGAATGATTCTTTCGAGAGCTTTGTCCTTGCATGAAAAAAAAAGTGGGTTTTAGTTGTTTAGATTATTTTTTAGGAGGGGAGTAAGATGGCAAATGAGCTCAAAAACATCAGCCCACGCCGGGCAGAGAGCTCTGCCAGGGACACGGTGAGGACGGCGCTTCTGCTGCCAGAGGGAGCCCGGGTTTGCTCTGGGAAGAGCAACCTGGGGCAATTCAAAGGGAATTTATCAGAGAATCATGGAAGGGTTTGGGTTGGAAAGGGACCTCGGGGACAAAAATGTGGGCTTTGTAGAGTCCAGCTGCTGGGACCGGCTGGGTTCTGTGCACGGGGATCTGCTGACATCTACAGGGCGTTTCATGGAGGCCACAGCTCCACCAGGAGACAGATCTCGTAAGGAGGAGCAGGGGATGTCAGTGTCTTCTCCCAAAGAACAGGCGATGGGACAAGAGGAAACAGCCTCAAGTTGCACCAGGGGAGGTTTAGGATGGATACTGGGAAATATTCCTTCCTTGAAAGGGTTGGAAGAGGCTGCCCAGGGCAGTGGTGCAGTCACCATCCCTGGAGGGATTTCAAAGCTGCACAGATGTGGACATAGGTCAGTGGTGGGTTGATGGTTGGACTCAATGATCTGGAAGGTCTCCTCCAATCCAGACAATTCTGGGATTCTATGTTCAAGCTCCCCAATTTCCTTCCCAATGGAAGTGTGTGACAGCCCAGGTCATTAATAACCAACCACAGGTCATTAACTAACCACAAATACCCCCATGTGGTGGAGCTGAACACTCATCTCCATCGTTGGCACTTCCACTTTGGTGGCAAAGCCACCAGTGGCATGAGTCATGGGGTCTTTTCCATATTAAGCACCCTTGAAGAGTCACCAGGTGCTGTGCCTGGCACCAAGGATGTCCCAAATGAGCAGATCCAGCCCCATTTTCCACGATAGACCCACAGGGCAGCATTAGCTGATGGCCAAGAGGACCCATGGGGTGGCTGGGTGACACCTTCACACTTGGTGACAGATCTTGGTTCTCTTGCCCAGAAACAGTCTGACCCAAGACACCAAGGATGAGGGGCACACGGTTGCCTCCTACCCAGGGAAAATTTGGGCAAAACAATAAAAATAGCCCCAAAATGACCCCCAGGAAGGAGAGAAGACACAGCTGGAGGCTGGAGGACATTAGGCAGCCATTTCTGGATGGAAGCTGGAGGAAGGAGAAGGTGTTTCACCAGATCTTGGCTCCAAGTTCCATCTCTGGAAGCAGGGATGGTGTTTCTGCAAGTGGAAATGCCCCCAGATGTCCTCACCACGCAGCTCTGGGCAGTCACAGCAGATCCCAGCAGAGGGACAAGCCTCCATCAGGCTGGATTTAGCACGGCTGGGACCAACCTCGTCCTGCGTGGGGGACCTGGTGAACAACCTGAGGCCCCAGACAGTTCTTTTCCGCAAGGTTTTAAAAGTATCAGGATGCGAGCGTTGACAGGAACAGCTATTTTTATCCCAGGTGAAGTCTTCTTGGAAACACTCCTCTCCAAGCCAGATGTACGCACCAGATGTTTCACCTCGGGACAAAACCACTCCCAAATCCAACACGGAGGATCCAGAAGCTCGAGGAACCAAAGCTGACCCAAGACACCCATCCTGCAAGGATCTAGAGAAGATCCCGGGGAAGGTGAAGGGTCAGCTCTGTCACATCCCACTCCCTCAATTCTTCCAGCTGGTGTCACCCTGGATGGGTCCAGGAGTTGTGCAGCTACACCTCAAATTTAGAGGAGCTGAAGCCCGTTGCTCCCTGTCTTGGGAAGTGAAGGGGACAGGGACCAGCCAAGAGTGGGCTGAGGTCCCCACAAACATGAAATGAGCTGCCTCCAACCATCCCTCTGCGGAACAAGCGGAACTTCTTCCACCACGGGAGTGTTTTATTATGAAAAGATTTGTTAACAACAAACTTTCTTAATTATAAAACATCTAGAGGAGCGGCACACGCATTTCAGGGAGCAGAACAAACTCCACATTAACCTCACCTGGACTTTCTTGAGCCACAAAGCCCCTTCCAGCAGAATTATCCTGCTGGATAATTCATGGATGTTCCCAAATACTCACAGCCAGAGAGAGAGAGACCTACTTGTTTCCCATGTGGTGGTTACAGCAGCTCCTCTGCAGACAAGGAGGCACCTTGAAAAAGGCATCTCTGGACAGAAACATGAGCATGGGTCCTCTGGGAAATTGGGAAGAGCCTCTGGAAGGGCTGCTGGAGGCTGCATAGGCATCTTCTTCCTCACTCAGCAAGTGAGAGGAGGGTTAGATTGAATTTACCTTCTCTGGCACCAGCCCTTTTGCTCCAAGTCCTGGCAGCCCAGGTTCAAGCTAACGTGGGTGTTGTGTCCTGCTCCCATCAGCCCCGCCCCCCCAAGTCCCAAAAAGCTATCTGGGATGTGTTCCTCAATGGAGGAACAGCCACAGTCCAAGAGGGGACAGCAGGGCTCCTTGGATCTGCTCCTCTCCTTCAGGCATGGTGGGATCCATGGTCTTCTGGCAAAGCATCAGCAGAGCAGCACGGCCCAAGGAGGTGCCTCCACCCGAGAGCAACGGGATGAGGAGATCCAGAGAGCCCACCAAGAGGTTGCCACATGGACCTCCTCAATCGGAGTCGCTTCCTTCCTGCTTTGCTGACCCCACAGCAGATGCCAGCTCCTCCTCCTGCCCTTTCAACCGCTCTCCTGCAAACGAGAAACAGCAGTTAAACTGGTCATACTGGGGAACCCACAGGGCAGAGGACCTGAAGTGCCACCCCAAGCCCACAAACCATCCTCCCCCACCGCGCAAACCAAGCATGAGGTCAGGACCAAGAACTTCAGAGCCCCTTTTGGGAAGAGGAGGAAGTTCCACCAGTCCCTCCCTGGCCCAACAAGGCACCGAGCTCCCAGTAAGGATCACATAATCCCTCTGGAATAACTGGTGACCCCATAACGCCATCCCCACGGCACCACAACGCACGGATCAACTCAGCAATGGCTCTCTGTGTCCTCTTCTCCAGCTTCTCCAGCTTCTTGGCCACATCTCGCTTCAAATCCCTTAGGAAGGAGAGCAACAATGTCAGAATAAATCCTCTCCTGGGGAAGATGTGAAACAGGGGCCACGTTCCACCTTTCCCAGTGGAAGAGAAACTCCTCCTCTCTTCTACAAGCTCCACAGAGCAGAGTCTGTGTCGTCCACCAAAGCAGCTCATGGGCCAACCAACCCAACACCCAAAGCATCCCTTGTCATTGAGGCCACCATGGTGGGCTCTCCCTATTTCTAGCACTTTTAACCCAACCTTGAGGTGATGGCAACCCACCACTGATGCCAACACCCCCCTTTCCCAGTGTTCTGCAAGCACTCACCAGTCTGGTTTCCTGGGGGCCAGGTTTGCCAGATCCTAGGGAGGAAGAAGAGACACCCAAGTGAGAACTTCAGGTGAGGTTCAAGCCTGGAAGTAGACAAGATGTTCCCACAGGGAGAAGTTCTGACTCATACGTACCACCTCGTCGATGATGGGCTCTGGTTTGGCAGCCTCCAGCTGGTCCTTCACCTTGTCTTCCACTAGATGGAGAAACAGGATCAGCATCAGCACAGGGAACAGCAGCAGGACACCAAAGGGGACAAGGCACAGGGAAACCAAGCCACCAGAGCTCCAGGCTTGGCTCACAAAAGCTTTTATAGAAGCCCAGGTGAACCTCTTTGCTTTAAGAGCGCGGTAAATACAAGCACAGGTGGGCACACACATCCCTCCACCCTTTTGGAGCCTCCCAAAAATGATGCAAACCCGAACAACCACGAAACACCACAAGCAGTAGGAATTCTGCCGGGCTCAAGTCCTCTTTTCGCAAGACCTGCAGGGATCAGGTGTTTAAACTGGGATTTGACTCGTTGTGACTCATTTACGAGGCCACAGCTTGAGACATCTCGGAGGAATCAAGCTCCAAACCCAGACCTTACGTAAAAGTCTGGAGATCCTGGGGATAGTGGCAAAGCAGGCATGGAAAACAGCCCTCCATCCTTCAACCAGGACATCTGTGCAAGGAGAGAGTGAGGGGAACATCCCCAGGGGGTGAATCCTGCTCCAGGAAATGGATATGCCCAAAGGAGGATGGAGCACCTCTCCTATGAGGACAGGCTGAGAGAGCTGGGGCTGATNCAGGATTCACAGCTGATGGGCACAGCAGTTCCCAAGAAAGGCTGGCAGAGAGCAGGGGTTTTACTGGAAATGGTGAAAATTCCCACCCCCGATTCCAAACCACACTCTCAGGAAGAGTCAGGGGAAGTTTTCCATTGTTACAAAAGGATCAAAAAAGCGTGGCGTCAGCATTCCCACCTACCAGATCTCCCAGAGGCAGCTTCTTTATTTAGGGCATTTTTGAAGAGATTTAGTCCAGGAGGACTCAGTATTTTAAGATCAAGGGAACTTCTACCCTTCTCCTCCCTCTCCAGAGCTGTGTGGAAGGTTTGGTGCTAGGAAATACCAGACTGAACGCCCTTGGACTCATGGCTAATATTTGTTTAAGGGTAATTCAAACAAAACAAAAAAACCCTAAAAAACCCAGCTTGAATCTCCTTGGGAATCCTCCAGAGAGAGCTCGGCTCCTCTGAGTTGGGGTTGGGGATGGACTTGGGGTGCTGACACACACCCCCTTGTGCAATGCAGGGTGTGTAGGTCCCACGGGGCAGAGAGGATGATGAAGCAACGGGGCCAGTGAGCATCATCCTCGCCCAAACTCCCACCTCAGACACACCAACCAACCTCCAGGGCTCCAGACACTCATCTCCCAGGATCTCCTACCCTCACACCTGGCCAGAATACATTTGAGTGGCTCATTTTTCCACAGGCAGGGAAACTTCCCACTAAACCAGGCTGAGAGAGCTGGGGGGGGTTCAGCGTGGAGAAGACAAGGCTCCAGGGAGATCTTGGAGCCCCTTCCAGTCCCTAAGGGGCTCTAGGAAAGCTGCGGAGGGACTTTTGATGAAGGAGGAGAGCCAGAGGATGAGGGGGAAGGGTTTGACACTGAAAGAGATTGAGATGAGATGTGGGGAAGAACTTCTTTGGTGGGAGGGTGGTGAGACCCTGGCCCAGGTTTCCCAGAGAAGCTGTGGCTGCCCCATCCCTGGAGGGGTTCAAGGCCCGGCTGGATGGGGCTTGGAGCAACCTGGTGTGGTGGGAGGTGTCCCTGCCCGGGGCAGGGGGTGGCACTGGATGATCTTTAAGGTCCCTTCCAACCCAAACCATTCTATGATGCAGAGTCCTGTAAGGATTCATCTATCCTCACAACCACCAAGTCCTGCGTTGTTCCTTCCCAGCAAGCACCAGCAGCACCGTGGGCTTTCATGCTCCCTCATTTCATAGAATCATAGAATCATAGAATGGTCAGAGTTGGAAGGGACCTTAAAGTTCATCTAGTTCCAACCCACCACGGTCTGGCTTGCACCCACCTGGGGCTGGTTTGGCTTGGGGCACCTTCCTCTTCTTCAGCTCCTCATCTTCGGGCTCGTAGTTTCGCAGCTTGAGCTCCCTGGGGAGGAAGGAGAAGAGCACAGAGGGGTGAGACACGTCCATGTCATCCCAGACCATGGGGTCTCATTAGGATGGGGCACATCACCAGCAGGAATCAGGAGTTTAAACCCGCTGCCTGATGTTCTTCCAGCCCAAAAAGCCCCATCCAAGCCTGCAAAGAAAAGCCCTGCAGTCTTTAGCCACAAAATCTTACAAAATTAAATAAAACCACAAGACACAACTTGGCAGGTTCTGCCACAGAGAGGACAAGCGGTGGCTTGGGTCTGGCAGAAGGGGAAGCGGGCGATGGTGATGGAGAAGAGGTGCCAGGTTGCACCCAGAAGATCCCACCCCCGGTGCTTTCAGATCCTTTTTAAACCCCTGCACCAACTGCAAGGGCCAGGAGGAAACCCAAAATTGATGCTTTTAATAAACTGTGTGAGGAGAGAGCAGCTCTGGCACCTGGTAACTCATGGTTGCCCAACGCTCCCCGTGGCCACCTCCTCGGGGGGCTCGGGGACTTCACCAGGCACCAGCCCCAGCAGAGCCACGTTCTCCAGGAGCAGAAAACTCATCTCCCCTTTTCCCGTGAACAAATATGGGTGTAAAAACAGAGAGGAAAGCAGCAGAGCAGCACTACCCCACGTAACATGAAGGCAGGAAAGGGTTAAGAATTGCTTAATATCATAAATTTAGAAGTTACTGCTCTTCCATGGAGGTGGGTTCAATAAAGTTCAGGTGCCAGCGGTTCCTCCAGCGCTGCGTTCCACAGGGACAGCCCTTAGAAGTGATTAATTATCCCAATTAGCTGGAAAACAACAAAAAAAAAACCCCAAAGCCAGAGCTAACAACAGGCTCTGCAGGATGGGGATGCAGGAGCCAGGTTAGGGAGTGGAGCTCCTGGGGTTGGAGAACACGTCACCAGCTCTAATATGAGGGTTTAATGCTCCTCGGGAAGGATGGAGCATCCAAACGAGACCTGGCTTTGAATCCTTTGGCTTTGAGGTGGGATCAAGCATCAGCATCTCCTTATACATGATGATACATCCCAGAAGATATCCCGCTCCTTGAATACCTCCTGCTGTGTTTCCCAGCCCATTCCAGGACTTCTAGGGATGGAGTTGTCCATAGTCTCCCAGTGGCTGCAGATCTGGGCTGGAATCTCCTGGGACCACAGGAGGACTTGGGTAGCTGCAGCGATTCCAGAGGGAAACGATGGACAAAGCCTCCCAGCACCTCTCCTAAAAGCCCGTTGGGGGTGACACGTTCCCTGGTTTGGGTGAGGAATGTCTCCAAATCTGTTTTTCCCTCAGGCCCAGGGCTCCTCACTGGGGAAGAAGAGGAGATGTCAGCTTGGCTTTGAAGCAGGCGCGTTGGACAGGGCCTGGCACGCAGGGAATGTGCAGAATGCAAGGAGTTATCTCAAGGGAAAACGCAGGGACACTCAAAAGCCGTCCACGAGGTTGGTTGTTTTTATTCCTTCACTTGATTCCTCCAGCCCCAAGGGCTTCATGGAGTAAACACCAGGACTTTTTGATAAATGGGCCTTTCTAAACCTTCCAGTCAGCTCCAAGCACCTGTTGAAGCCAGGAAAAGAAAGATGCTTCCCCTCTTGCATCATGAAAACAAAGTGGTTTCCGACACCCAGATCCCCAAGGACTATTCCTGAAGGGCTGTGGTGGAGCCTTTCCATTCTTTGGAAGCTGTTTAGAGTGGTTCCTGGGTGTTCTCAACCTCATCTCAGCCCCTTCAGCTAATTTCTTTTCCAAAGCCCTGGAGAAATACCATCCTGCTGGAGAATTTACTGCCCTTTGACCTTCCCAAGCTGCTCCAGAGTTTCTGTTTTCAGAACCTTCCATTCCTGTGAGTCACTCCCATTTGCCTGAAACCAAACGGTCTGGGCAACCACTTCCACGTTGCCCTTTAAAGAGGAACCAGAGAAAGAATTTCATTTTCTTTCTCTGCGTCTCCAAAATCTACTTAGTCCTGGGAAACATCACCCAAACACCTCATGAAGTTACTGCTCCAGAAGATACCAGGGAGGTCTCAAATCCCTGAAGGAGCAGTGGTTTGGAGGACCTTCTGCTTCCCCACATGCTCCGTGAGGGTAAGAAGGTTTGAAGGAGCAATGACAAGGCAACCAGATAACCATGGACAGCAAAGCAGGAGACTTCAGAAGCAATCCAAGAGGTTTGGAGCCAACGTTATAGGGAGCTGGGCTCTGGCCAAGCTACTGAAGAAGCTGAAAGGAGCAGGGAGGCTGGGGCACAGGGATGGGGACACGCAGTGAAAGTGTCCCCTGGGGCAGCACTCGAGATGCTCTTTGGCAGCAGCAAACACTTCTCCTCAAAGTGCCTCTTCCCTTTTCTGTCTCCAGTTGCAAACCACAGAGCAGAAGTCATTTTCAAGCTGCTTCTACAGGTCCCTTAATTTCTTCTGCCAAGGAAAACTCACTCCGTAATGAGTTTGACTGACTGACAAACTTCCCACCTTCCACAGAGCCCGTGGGAAGAACGAGAGTATTTGGGCAGAGATTTCAGGTTTGGATTCTTGTGCCCTCTTTGTCCCCTCGGTCACCCCCCTCACCAGCCTGCTGCACTTCTCCACAAGGATCCAGCTCTGGGGCCACCAACATCAGAAGGACATGGAGCTGTCAGAGTGGAGCCAGAGGAGGCCACGGATATGATCCAACGGCTGGAGCTTCTCTGCTGGGAGGACAAGCTGAGAGAGTTTTGGGGGGTTCAACCTGGAGAAGAGAAGGCTCCGGGAAGATCTTCGAGCCCCTTCCAGGGGCACCAGGAGAGATGGGGAGGAGTCTTGATGAAGGAGAGGAGCCCCAGGAAGAAGGGGAAGGGTTTGACACCAAAAGAGGGGAGATTGGGATGAGATCTGGGGAAGAAATCCTTGGCTGGAAGGGTGGTGAGAGCCTGGCCCAGGTTGCCCAGAGAAGCTGCGGCTGCCCCATCCCTGGAGGGGTTCAAGGCCAGGTTGGATGGGCTCAGAGCAACCTGGTGTGGTGGGAGGTGTCCCTGCCCAAGGCAGGGGCTTGGACTAGATGGGCTGCAGAGATCCCTTCCCACCCAAACCAATCTAGAATTCCATGATTCGATGAAATCTGAGTGCACCACCTCCTCCTGCAGCTTTCCCAGAGGCTGGGCTGCCTCAAAAGCAAGGTCCATACATCTCCACATCCTGCCCCATTGCGTGTGATGACCTTTCCAGCAATCAAGATACACACCATCTGCTCCAAAACCAAGCCATCCAAAGGTGTCCCGTGCTAAAGCTGTCCTCACACCCTCTTGCAGTAGCACAGAAACATCCCTAAGGCAGAGGTCTGGGGATGTTTGATCAAGTGAAGTTGTTGCCATCATTCCTGGATTCCTCACCCGAGGCGGAAAAGGAGCAAGGAACAAGCAGAGGCAGAGATCCATCAGCTCCCACCCTCCGAGGAGCAACCTCCCCCTTTGGTGGGAGAGGGCAGCTCCTGCTCAGAGAACTGAGCATGTGGGAGCACGTCCTCCTCTCCCCGAGCCGCTGCCGAAAGGCACTCGAGGAATGTCAAAAAACCTCTCGTTACACCCTGAGCCCTGAGCCCCCAGAACTTGAGAAGGAAGCCGGTTTCTCAGGACGTGCTTCTCAGGGGAGCGTGGATGGGGAGAGAGACATCTCCGCAGGGGTTGCAGGAGGAGGGTTGGGAGAGAGCTTCTTCAAAGGCAGGAAGGTGCCACGGGGCAGTCTGGACTCCCACGCTGGTTTTTCAGGTACTTGAGTGCTTCTCAGGTAGACACGAGGAACTTCAACATCAATGAAGACAACCAGGACAAGCCCCACACTCAACCTGCAGAACAGGACCCAGGCTGGGGCTGTAGGTAAGCTCAGGGTTAGGTACAGACCAGCTGAAACTCCATAGGGTCTTCCTTGTGAAAATCCATCATCTCCCAGGTATCTCCTCCAGAGATGGGCACAGCTCTAACTGAAGGGAAGGTCCACAGCAACCTCAGAGCTCTGGAGGGAAGAAGGGTTCTGTACTGCACCAAACTCTTAGAATGGTTTGGGCTGGAAGAGACCTTCAAGAGGTTCCAACCTCATCCAGTTCCAACCCTGGGCAGGGACACCTCCCACCACAGCAGGTTGCTCCAAGCCCCATCCAGCCTGGCCTTAAACACTTCCAGGGATGGGGCATCAACAACTTCCCTGGGCAACCTGTTCCAATGCCTCACCACCCTCACAGCAAAGAACTTCTNACGCCACGTGTTCTCAGCTCAACCAACACTTAAATACCGCTCTCTCCCCTATCTAAGAATAAGGGTTTTTTTAAATAATTCTATTTTTTAAGCTCTTCAGTAAGTTCTCCACGCTCTAGGACGTACGGAAGCACATCCCCACAGCAGTTACCCTCGCTAGTGCCCGGCCTCTCCTGCCAAGCTGAAGCCAACACCGAGTAAACTCGCTGCTGGATTTTTTCTTTTGTGCAGAGATTAAAAAAAAAAGGGAAAAAAAAAACCCCAACAACGTGGTTTTGACCTGCCCCGTGACATTCTTCTCACAGCGAGGAGTGAGATCGCCTTTCCCAGCCCCTGCCTCCCCCAGCTCCTCCCAGAAATCCATCCCCACAAGCGGCAAGAAGGGCACGGAGCTGTAATTTTAAAGGATGACTAAGTGTGGAAACACCAGCAGCTGATTAACAGCAGCTCGCTGAAGCTTCATTTCCAGTTAAGTTGAAGAGTTGAATATTTTCTCCAAGCCCTACCTTGGCTTTTTATTTACACTTCGAACCTCCGCCTCGATGAGCTCCTCTTGACAGGCTGAGAGAGCTGGGGCTGTTCAGCCTGGAGAAGAGAAGGCTCCGGGGAGACCTGAGAGCAGCCTTCCAGGATCTGAAGGGAGCTCCAGGAGAGCTGGGGAGGGACTCTTGGTCAAGGAGTGGAGTGATAGGACAAGGGGGAAGGGTTTTAAATTGGAAGAGAGGAGATTTGGATATTAGGAAGAAGTTCTTTGCTGTGAGGGTGGTGAGGCACTGGAACAGGTTGCCCAGAGAAGTTGTAGATACCCCATCCCTGGAGGGGTTCAAGGCCAGGCCGGATGGGGCTTGGAGCAACCTGGTGTGGTGGGAGGTATCCCTGCCCACGGAAGAGATTTGGACCTCGATGATCTTTAAGGTCCCTTCCAACTCTAACCATTCTCTGACCTGCAGCCCAGCTTCAAAGCTCAATGCCTCCCTGGTCCCCAGCGGGTGTCAGTGCCAGTCTCCAGCCAGCCATGGCTTTCCATAGCCCTGAGGATCCCTGGTCCCCAAAAACCTCCTGCTTTTTCCCCCCCCAGGGGAAGGAGGCGGAAGGGCCAAAGTCCACCCACACCCTGTTCCTTGCAAAGGCGGATCACAAACGCCGCGGCTGGAGGTGTTTCCTGGTCAGTGTGGCTGAGCATAACCAGTAAAAAAAATAAAAAATTAATTAATTAATTTAAAAAATAACCCAAACTCCTCATAATTACAGATATAAACTCCCCTGAGAGCTCAGATCAGAGGCAGCTGGAGCTGAAATCTTCCAGTCTACGGGGGTTTTCACAGAGGGCTTCGTCAGCACTTGCTCCGGCCGTGGCAGTTTGCAACGTGTGAGATAAAAACAAGGAACAAAACCAGAAAAAAAACAAACAAAAACCCAACCCAACAACAATAATAAAAGCTGGGGGATGGGAGGAGGGAGGAGGGAGATTTGAATCAATTAGAAAAAAACAGGAAGCTGCCAAAAAGCGTGTCGTCACATCGGCAGCGAGAAAGTATCAGTAAAACCAAGGCCTGGGGGTTCTGTCCCTTCCCACGGGATATAAAGGATGGTCTGGGGTGAAGGAGCTGAAGGGGTGGAGGAGGACCCAGGGTGCTGCCTGCTTTTTGGGGTGCTCAGCACAACTTAACCCCACAGGGTTATTTATCAAACCACCAAATTTCCCCCTTCCCCGCCTCGTGCTGTTGGTGGTTTTCAGCTTGAGAAAGCGGCGCCGCAGGTTTCAGTTACCGGGGAGACCCTTCATTTCCCAAATTCAGGGTAAAAACCAGTGGATTGTTTTAATTTATACCTTTTGCCATCAGCCAAGGAGTAGGGGCATTAGCTCCCAGACTTTTTTCAAGCTGAGCTGCACTATCAGGAAATTAAAACCTAGGACAAAAATCATAGAATCCTAGAATGGTCAGAGTTGGAAGGGACCTTAANAGAGCTGGACACAGGACTCCAGGTGGGGTCTCAGGAGCACGGAGCAGAGGGGGAGAATCCCCTCCCTGGCCCTGCTGCTCACGCTGCTCTTGCTGCAGCCCAGGCTGGGGTTGGTTTCTGAGCTGCACTATCAGGAAATTAAAACCTAGGATAAAAATCGAGTTATGGGTTCACCGGCCTCCCAGATCTTGTTAAAAACGCAGGGGCAATTCCGGCAGCAGACACACACAAAAAAAGAACATTCACTAAGTAAAAGCAAAAGCTAAGAGTTATCTCAGTCAAATTTGTGATTAAAACACTTCCTGCAGAGCAGATCCTGCTCTCATTTGCCTTGCAAAATCACATTTAGATCCCGATAAAACCCGCCGTACTCGGCGAGGAGGACAAAGAGCTACAGAATCCCTCAAGGGAAGAAAATCCATCTGGAAAAGCCAACTTTTCGCCCCAAAAGCTGCCTCCCCCGAAGGAATTGCTCCCAGGTATTTCAGGAGAAGTCTGATGGGAGTTCTTTGCTCCCTACAATGACCTTGGTGAAGTTTTAAGGGCATGAAGCACACGCAGGGGAAGGTTTTATTTTGATGAAACCACCACAAGGCGAGAGCTCAGGAACAAACACCCGTGGAAAAAATGACTTGCCAAGATGACAGCAGTGACGCCAAAGGCTTGATATGAAACCACATCACCTCCAACAACACCCCAGGCTGCTCAGTGGTGGTTAAAAAGCAGCAAACCTTAAAAGACTCTTTGTTTTCCCTCAAAATTTAGCTGCTGACCCATTCACAAGTCCGGTTTGGGAGCAGGAGAGCATCGCCGCCAGCCCAGCGTGTGCTAAAGGTAGCCCAGGCCCAAGTGCTCCTCACCAAAGGCCACCACGGGCCCTGTCACCTCGCCAGGCCACGTATCGAGTGGCAGGGCTGGGAAGCAAGAGCTGTTGATCCATTATTCATCATCGTTTCCACCATCTCCAGCTCCCGTTTCAGCTTCAACCCAGACCTTGGGCCTTTTCCCGCCACAAAACCCAACCACAGGGCGCCTACAAAGAAAAGTTCAGCCTCACTGATGGTTCTCCAGAACCTCATCAGCACCAAATCCAGGTGGGCTGGATGGAAGGGATGAATTTTGACCCAGAAATTTCATCAAGAAGGGATGAATTTTTCTGTGGGAGTTACCCAGGAGGATTTTGCTCTGCTTTTCTCAGCAGTTCTTCACCTGGAAGCAGCATCTCTGCTGCACAACTCCCACAGAGGAGGTTTCTTGCCGGTAAAGAGATGAGAAAAGGTCACATCCCACATCTTCAAACCCAACTTTACCCCCTCCCCAGCCCCACCATCATCTCCAAAAGGGATCTGAGGGTGTTTTTACCGGCAGGAAACCAAGTGCAGAGTCAGCTGGGCCTGGCAGGAGCGACACCCGGCCTGGGGATGTTTTGTGCTCACATTTTTTCCAGTGACAAGAGACAACAGTGGTGGGACCAGAGTGAAACAGCCACGTGTACCCCACAGGCCCCCATTTATGGGAAAAAAAATATATATATCTACAAAACCACACTTCAAATGACACACATGCAGGGGACAGAGATGTAGCAAGAGCTGGAGAACTCAAGGGAGCCCGAAGGGAGGGAGGGGAAACGCTCCCGACACCCCTGATGGCACCACCTTCCCTGGGCTTTTCCTCTTTATTCCCTCAGCTCAGATAATTCCCACCAGGAGATCAAATTCCCGTTATGACAAAAATAAGTCGTGTGTTAGAAGGTAAGGAAAGATCCTAATTAGCAACCTGGGAGAGCAGAGCCTGAACAACACATACAGGAGAGACAAGGGGGAGGATAAATAAATAATTACTTGTGCTTGACGGTCTCCTCTTCGTCGTCTTCCCTGAGCTGCTTGTTCTCAGGTTCACCATCGTCCTTATTCTGAAAGAAGGAAAAGTTGAGCTGTCAGGTTGTGGCCTCTCTGGAAACGCCAGGAGACAAGAAATCCTCCCTGGAAACGCCAGGAGACCAGAAATCCTCCCTGGAAACTCCAGGAGACCAGAAACCCTCCCTGGAAGGCACGGGGCAAACAGCAATGGGTAGTTTGAGATGGCTTTTAAGTTAAAACACCTTGAAATTCAGCCTGTTTTCTTTTTTCTCCCTTTAGTGTTCTTCTAGCACAAGAAATAAATGTGGGAACTGCCTCAAAGAGTGAGTTGCAGTTAATAACGGAGCTCAGAAACCTCGGCCTGGGGTTGATTTACAATCTGGATGGAGGAGGGAAAGATCAGGGACCAGAGCAAACCAGAGCCTTCACCCTGTCACCATGGCAGGGACCTGGAGTTAAATCCCCTGTGACCAGCTGGGTGTTACTGGGATGCTTGAAGGGAGCTACAGGCAGGGAAAAAAAAGAGAGGATTAAAACTTAGGAAGTGAATGAGCCCATGCCGGGCCAGCTGGGGACGCAGCAGATAATGGAATCAGGGAATTATCAGAGCTGGAAAGGACCTCTAGAGAACATCT
>VXBW01003971.1:33477-51061 GCA_013400375.1 Thinocorus orbignyianus
GACCATTCTAGGATTCTGTGATTAAGAAGAAGCTGGTGTTAAAAACTCGTTTCCTTTTGGAAATGGGAAGTTATTTTTTGGAGGCGTGGACACAAACCAAGGTGTTTGATTTTTCTCAGAGGCAGTTTTGTTCTTTGTGTTTGTTTCTTATGGGAAGTCACACTGTTCAGGCTCTGATTTCCCCATTTCCATAGTAACCAGCTATGACTGAACCAGGATTAGGACTTCAATGAGGAATAAGCAGCAGGGACACAGAAGCTCCAGCTCTTAAAAAATCATGGTTTTATACAATTACCGCGAGGGTTGCAATGAGCAAATGGCTTTAGAAGAATATCAATGGATCTTGGGTACTGACATTTTTATGTTCAGAACTTTTTACTGTATAATTTTATTATAAGATCTCTTTTTTTTTTTTCTTTGTGACTTAGAGAATTGAAGCTCTTATGTCTTAAAAAGTGCTTTACTGCTAATTGAAACCCTTGGCTGCTGGGTGACATTTCATAGAATCATAGAATGGTCAGAGTTGGAAGGGACCTTAAAGATCATCCAGTTCCAACCTCCCTGCCCTGGGCAGGGACACCTCTCCCTAGAGCAGGTTGCTCCAAACCCCATCCAGCCTGCCCTTAAACACTTCCAGGGATGGGGCTGCAACAACTTCCCTGGGCAACCTGTTCCAGTGCCTCACCACCCTCACAGTAAAGAACTTCTTCCTAAGATCTCATCTCAATCTCCCCTCTTCCAATTTCAAACCATTCCCCCTCGTCCTGTCACTAGACTTCCTGACCAAGAGTCCCTCCCCAGCTCTCCTGGAGCTCCCTTCAGATCCTGGAAGGCTGCTCTCAGGTCTCCCCGGAGCCTTCTCTTCTCCAGGCTGACCAGCCCCAGCTCTCTCAGCCTGTCCTCACAGCAGAGCTGCTCCAGCCCTTGGATCATCTTGGTGGCCCTGCGTTGCCCACACAGTAGACAAGCACAAATATTTCTCCTCTTCAAATAACCCAAAATGTCTCTTCAGTGGCCGCAGTTTGGTGGTTTAAATACACTCCTCAAGATTTCAGAACCCGGGTGTTTGCGTTACGAACACTGTTGTTAAACAGCAAAGGCTGGAGAACATTTTCAGGACCAACTCGTCATCCCTCGGCACAATTAGTAACACAAATATCCCTCCTCCAGACCAGAACTCCAAACTTTTTATTAAAGAAACAGTAGATGTGAAAACACATTGAGTTTCAATCCGATGTAGGAAGTTTGAGGGGGAAGAAGTTGGCACTTCTGAGCAGGAAGAACAAGACCTTGCAAAGCCTGAACCCGTTTTCATGCAATGAAGAACCAGAAAAGCCAGGAATAAGTTTCTCCATCCCAATCCAGCAAGAACATCATCAACTCTTTTCTATGTAAGATGTCATCAAAGCAAAATCCAAGCGTTGGGGGAAGTTGGCTGAAACCCTGAGGACACATAGTCCACCAGTTCCCTCTAAGAGCTTTGCCCAGGAACGCTGTTTGATGCCAAATCCCCTTGACAACACCCATTTTGGACCAACTCTTGCCATTCTTCTCCAAGCTCTAAATAAATTTAAGACAATATTTCACTCTTCATCCTCACCTCAGGATTTTTGATGACACAGATTCAACCAGGTCATCGCAGCTCATATCGGTGCAAGACGCTGCTCTGATGTCATTACCCATAATTTTGTTAACGATGGACACGTGCACACGTTGGTGTCCCTCACATCAGGTGGTTATTTGAGATGCTCTTCCTCTACCCTCAAATCTGGTGGGTGATTATCTCCAGTAATTCTCCTTATTAATGCAAAACGTTGGCATGAAGCTTTCCTTCACATCTACCCACCCTTCACAATAAAGCCACGTGAAGACACATGGCATGAAGACACATCACATTGCTAAGAAATGGAGGTCCTACCCCTGGAGGTGTTCAAGGCCAGGTTGGACGGGGCTTTGAGCAACCTGGTCTGGTGGGAAGTGTCCCTGCCCAGGGCAGCGTGGTGGAACTGGATGATTTTAAGGTCCCTTCCAAACCATTCTATGAAACTCTACTGCAACCCTTCAGTGAAAGGCAGCAGGGAGCCTCACCACACGGGCAGGGAAAGGTTCCATCACCATCCCATATCTCCAGGGACAAAATGCGTGTCCCCTTGGACAACATGGTCTACCAGGAGGTGACTCTGCCCGGGGCAGGGGGTTGGAACCAGATGGTCTTTAAGGTCTCTTCCAACCCAACCCAAACCACTCTATGGTCTAGTGGGAGGTGACCCTGCCCAAGACCGGACACTGGAACCAGATGGAATTTAAGGTTCCTTCCAACCCAAACCATTCTATGACTCCCTGAAATACCACTCCACCCCATCGGTGGGAGGCAGCAGGAGGCCCACCATGATGGCAGGGAAAGGCCCACACGTTGAAGGAGAAGGGATGGAGCTGTCAATTCACCAAAATATCAAATAATGGGCATTTGAGTAGTAAAGCAGGACTGGTCCGAGCCTAAAATCATTTCCCCAAAGGAAATCTGCACAACCAGAATCACCACCACCTTAGATGGAGCAAAAGTCCATTCAGGACTACTTAACTAACTCCTAGTCTGCAGGGACACCAGGGGGACCATCCACCCTTGAAATGGCAGAGCAAACGCGTTTTGAGATGGGCAGTAAAGCACCACTCCCTAAAATCTACTAAGACAAATACACGGAATAGAAGGTTTTATGGGTTTTCCAGGCTACATTCAGAGCCCCGACACTTTTGAGAAGATACAGCTGACCCTTCTGAAGAGTTGGCAGAAGGTAGAGCACACCATCACAGCTTGTTCTACCAACCACCAAACTTCTTTATCTGAATATGACAGGTTAACGTGCTTGCAAGAGTCATCCTGTCCTGCAATAAAAGCTGTTGATTTACAAGACACGAGGCTCAGGAACAGGCTGAATCTCTACCAAAAAAGGGGGTTTAACTCAAGAATTACTTCTGTCTACGCCAAAAAAACCCACGCCTGTTTTAACCCCCATCACATCTCCTTCATTAAGTCACATAATTCCTTTCTACTATCCAGGAAAATAAAAATAACTTTAACAAAACAACCACCTGTTGGTTATCCTCAAGCCAAGAAGCCACCACTGCCTTTAGCTGATGGGGGCCAACGTTCCAGTCATAGAATCCTAGAATGGTCAGAGTTGGAAGGGACCTTCAAGATCATCAAGTTCCAACCCCCCTGCCCTGGGCAGGGACACCTCTCCCTAGAGCAGGTTGCTCCAAGCCCCGTCATCTTCTTCTTCTCCCCTGGGGTGGGAAGGAAGAAAGGACCAGGCTGGTTTGGTTGGATTTGAGAGGCATTTGAGCGAGTTAATGTGTCACTTCTGTTGCTCTCAGATAAAGGCAGAAACAAAAGCAAATGCTCCACATGGGCAGTTTCATTTCTTCAAGGAAGAAATAAAAGAGAAAAAAAATTAAAGAGAAACTACAACTAGATTTGTATTTACACCCTGAGACCTTCCTGAAACATTAAAGGTTTGCTGAAGCCAAGAAGCTCCACTCTTCAATCCTACCAATACTGTATTTATATATAAAATTATTAAGAAAAAAAAAAAGTGAGATAAACTACCCAGAGTTTCGCAGACGTAAATCACAGCTTCGCGCGCGTTAATTAAGCCGNGAAACCCTGAGGACACATAGTCCACCAGTTCCCTCTAAGAGCTTTGCCCAGGAACGCTGTTTGATGCCAAATCCCCTTGGCAACACCCATTTTGGACCAACTCTTGCCATTCTTCTCCAAGCTCTAAATAAATTTAAGACAATATTTCACTCTTCATCCTCACCTCAGGATTTTTGATGACACAGATTCAACCAGGTCATCGCAGCTCATATCGGTGCAAGACGCTGCTCTGATGTCATTACCCATAATTTTGTTAACGATGGACACGTGCACACGTTGGTGTCCCTCACATCAGGTGGTTATTTGAGATGCTCTACCTCTACCCTCAAATCTGGTGGGTGATTATCTCCAGTAATTCTCCTTATTAATGCAAAACGTTGGCATGAAGCTTTCCTTCACATCTACCCACCCTTCACAATAAAGCCACGTGAAGACACATGGCATGAAGACACATCACACTGCTAAGAAATGGAGGTCCTGCCCCTGGAGGTGTTCAAGAACAGGTTGGATGGGGCTTTAAGCAACCTGGTCTGGTGGGAAGTGTCCCTGCCCAGGGCAGCGTGGTGGAACTGGATGATCTTTAAGGTCCCTTCCAAACCATTCTATGAAACTCTACTGCAACCCTTCAGTGAAAGGCAGCAGGGAGCCTCACCACACGGGCAGGGAAAGGTTCCATCACCATCCCACATCTCCAGGGACAAAATGCGTGTCCCCTTGGACAACATGGTCTACCAGGAGGTGACTCTGCCCGGGGCAGGGGGTTGGAACCAGATGGTCTTTAAGGTCTCTTCCAACTCAACCCAAACCACTCTATGGTCTAGTGGGAGGTGACCCTGCCCAGGACCGGACACTGGAACCAGATGGAATTTAAGGTTCCTTCCAACCCAAACCATTCTATGACTCCCTGAAATACCACTCCACCCCATCGGTGGGAGGCAGCAGGAGGCCCACCATGATGGCAGGGAAAGGCCCACACGTTGAAGGAGAAGGGATGGAGCTGTCAATTCACCAAAATATCAAATAATGGGCATTTGAGTAGTAAAGCAGGACTGGTCCGAGCCTAAAATCATTTCCCCAAAGGAAATCTGCACAACCAGAATCACCACCACCTTAGATGGAGCAAAAGTCCATTCAGGACTACTTAACTAACTCCTAGTCTGCAGGGACACCAGGGGGACCATCCACCCTTGAAATGGCAGAGCAAACGCGTTTTGAGATGGGCAGTAAAGCACCACTCCCTAAAATCTACTAAGACAAATACACGGAATAGAAGGTTTTATGGGTTTTCCAGGCTACATTCAGAGCCCCGACACTTTTGAGAAGATACAGCTGACCCTTCTGAAGAGTTGGCAGAAGGTAGAGCACACCATCACAGCTTGTTCTACCAACCACCAAACTTCTTTATCTGAATATGACAGGTTAACGTGCTTGCAGGGGTCATCCTGTCCTGCAATAAAAGCTGTTGATTTACAAGACACGAGGCTCAGGAACGGGCTGAATCTCTACCAAAAAAGGGGGTTTAACTCAAGAATTACTTCTGTCTACGCCAAAAAAACCCACGCCTGTTTTAACCCCCATCACATCTCCTTCATTAAGTCACATAATTCCTTTCTACTATCCAGGAAAATAAAAATAACTTTAACAAAACAACCACCTGTTGGTTATCCTCAAGCCAAGAAGCCACCACTGCCTTTAGCTGATGGGGGCCAACGTTCCAGTCATAGAATCCTAGAATGGTCAGAGTTGGAAGGGACCTTCAAGATCATCAAGTTCCAACCCCCCTGCCCTGGGCAGGGACACCTCTCCCTAGAGCAGGTTGCTCCAAGCCCCGTCATCTTCTTCTTCTCCCCTGGGGTGGGAAGGAAGAAAGGACCAGGCTGGTTTGGTTGGATTTGAGAGGCATTTGAGCGAGTTAATGTGTCACTTCTGTTGCTCTCAGATAAAGGCAGAAACAAAAGCAAATGCTCCACATGGGCAGTTTCATTTCTTCAAGGAAGAAATAAAAGAAAAAAAAAAATTAAAGAGAAACTACAACTAGATTTGTATTTACACCCCGAGACCTTCCTGAAATATTAAAGGTTTGCTGAAGCCAAGAAGCTCCACTCTTCAATCCTACCAATACTGTATTTATATATAAAATTATTAAGAAAAAAAAAAGTGAGATAAACTACCCAGAGTTTCGCAGACGTAAATCACAGCTTCGCGCGCGTTAATTAAGCCGCGCCACTTGGGCGCGTGACAAACCCAACTGCAGTTTGGGAGCTGATGATTAACCTATTTTCTAGAGGTCTCTTTCTTTTTTTTCCCTCTCTACCCCCCTCCATAAATTAAACAAAAAAATCCGTTGAAAGGCAAGGCCAACCAGCCATGCAGCACCCTCTCCTCAGCCACTCTGCCGTGGATTTTCCTTCGCTTTCATGCATTTGACTTGGTTCTCCCAGGGGAGGACGATGGCTGGGGACACAACGGAGATAAGGGATGGCATGAATAAGGCCCCAGGCAAAAAGGATGGAAATTTAGGATAAATAATCAACATGGAAGATGGGGAAAACAAAGAAGGGCTCCTCAAGAAGAGGTCAGCAAGAACCTTGGTTCCGCATCTCCTTGAGAAACCTCCTGATTCCCCAGCACCATCAAGGAACCTGCTGGAGGTGCCTCCAGGGAAGAGCATCACGGTCCAGACTCTCACATTGGGATGTTCCCACAGGGAAGAGTGGCAGCAGTGCCTCATGTGGTGCAGGATGAGCTTGGATGAATCCACAGCTCCAACAAGCACGTTTTCCCTGGAGTCCCATCTAATTTCCACCTCTCTGCCACAGCTCTAAGGCAGGAAGGAGAACAACCAAGCTCTGTGAGTTCCCTTCAAAAAAAAAAAGGCAAAATGCAGCTCTTTTCAGCCCTGTCCCCAGATTCCTTGCACAGCCACAAGCAACCAGAAGAGCTGGGAAGGGAAAAAAGGCTCCTCTTCCACCTACGTGGAAGTGGGAGATTGCAGGAGGGAACGAGCACATGGGGATTCCCACAACCAAGCACATCTTGGTTTAGTTGATTAATGTTCAAATTGTCTGGAATTAAATGTTTTGCCCATCCATCTGCTCTACGGCTCCACTGAGCAATCCTGGCCTTCATTCCATTTTGCCAACAACGTCAGTGATGTAGCCCTCTCACCATCATCTTCTGGAGAGGCCAGAAGTAGGGATTACAAAGCTTTGGTGGCACCAATGGCTTGGGTTTCAGGATGAGAGAATGCCCTGCAGATCCCTGCCAAACTCGTAGCAGGTCATCAGCCTCCATGGTGCAACTTATCCAGCTGGAACTGATGTTGAGACCAACCATCCCTCAAGAACTGGGAGTCCAGAGCAAGGCACTGAAGAAAAACAAGTTTGGGGAGTTCCAGAATCTCCCAAGGATGAAGAGAAGTACTCCAGAAAGCACTTGGTGGAAAACCTCAACCTCAAGTGCCTTTCAAATTCATTAAATCAATTATCCCAGATGCCTCCATGCCAGCTCTGTGTGTCATTCCTCAAAATAATCCCATCAAGCTCCATTCTTTATACCAGGGCACTGTCAGGGGTTGAAAAATATCTCACCCAGCTTCCCAGTCCATCAGCCCCTGCCTGGTGAGAAGACTCCTTTCAGGTTGGCCTCGTTGGCACTGTGGTCCTGCAGTTTGTCCCCTGTCCCATCCAAGAGCCCTCCTGAATCCCTGTCACCCATCATCTGCATCTTCCCATCACCGGCGCTCACCTCACCCCATGGGAAACCACTTCAAGGTCTCCCCCTGCCACAAATATTAAACCAGACCAACCAACCAAAAAGGGAAAAAACAAAAAAAAATAAAAATAAAAGGCAGTTAAACTTCCTGAACCAGTTCACAGCGGGGTCAAACACATGCCAGAACAGGCAGGATGCGGCCACAGTAGGATCCGCTTGGATGGGTGTAAAAGGCTGTTAAAACTCCAACCTACAGCCACGGTTTAAGATCAACGAAATCCAGAAAGAAAGGTCCAACCTTCATCCTCCTCCCCATCCCTCCTACTAAGCAGATCCAGGAATTGAAGGAGAGAGAAATTAAGTGTTTCCTTTTTCCTGCTTGGTTAGTTTTAACCTGCCTCAATCTCCTTTAACCTCAGCACCAAAAAGTAGGACCATGTTCTTCCCCTGTGCTTACAGAATCACGGAATGCTATGTGGTTGGAATGGACCTCTGGAGATCATCTCCTCCAACCCCCTGCCACAGCAGGTCCCACAGGAATGTGTCCAGGCAGGTTGGAATGTCTCCAGAGATGGAGACTCCCCCACCTCTCTGGGCAGCCTCCGCCAGGGCTCTGACACCCTCACAGCAAAGAAGTTCCTCCTCATCTTGAGATGGAACTTCTTATGGTCCAGTTTGTGCCCGTTCCCTCTTGTCCTGTCCCTGGGCACCACTGGAGAAAGCCTGGCCCCATCCTCCTGACACCCACCCTTGAAGGATTTAGAGGTGTTGATCAGATCCCCCCTCAGCCTTCTCTTCTCCAGAGTGGAAAGCCCCAAGTCCCTCAGCCTTTCCTCATCACAGAGATGCTCCAGGCCCCTCAGCATCTGGACAGGGCTCGAAGATCTCCCCAGAGCCTTCTCTTCTCCAAGCTGAACCCCCCAACTCACTCATCCTGTCCTCCAAGCAGAGGGGCTCCAGCCCTCCCAGCATCTCCGTGGCCTCCTCTGGCCCCATCCAACAGCTCCATATCCCTTTCTGTGCCTTTCCTGGTGGAAGCACAATCATTTTGTCTGCAGGTTCCCATCTCCGGCCATCTCAGCACCGCCACGACACTTTATTACTTCCCTAATAAAGCCTGAATAGAAATGAAGCCTATGTAGCCCTAAGTGTGCACTTTATTCTTGCTGTAAGAACTTTACAGCGCTCCGTTTCCACAGCAACTGCTTCCTCAGCCACTTGGTTTCTTTGCCATCGGGAACCTGAGGCTGCTTTGCTCCATCGAAATAAAAATCCAAGCAGGAAAACACAAAAAAAAACCCAACACAAAACCAAGAAGGAGCAACAAGCCAAGGTGCCGGATCACACACCGGAGAGACACCCTCAGAAAGAGTCCATCGGTGTTTGCAGGTTGACCCAACTCTTCGGGAAAGGCAGGAAAATAGATGGGAAGGTCCCTCATCCATGACACCGGCAGGAAAACACGGCGCAGAGCAAAGGAAAGGAGCAGCGCCGTGACCTTCCTCCTCCTCCTCCTCCTCCCTCTCTGGCTGGCACGGAGGAGCAGGGAAGCAAAGCGAAAGCCACGTTAAACAAAAGCTTGGGCTGAGGCCAAAGCTAATTATATATTTTTTTTCCTCCCTCCTCAATGTGATGTGTGACACAACAGCAAAAGCTTCAGTGCCGGCACAGGGATGCAGGGAGGAAGAAGTGGGAGACCGAAAGGGAAGGCTCCTGCTTTTGTTTCGGCCACATTCGAGGCTTTTTGGCCACGAAAGCAGGAGATAAAGGTCATAAGGCTCGTTATGGTGCTGCATGATGAGGGTTCAGAGAAAAGGCATCTCAACACAGAAAGGACATGGAACTGTTGGAACAGGTCCAGCGCAGGGCCACCAAGATGCTCAGAGGGCTGGAGCAGCTCTGCTGTGAGGACAGGCTGAGAGAGCTGGGGCTGTTCAGCCTGGAGAAGAGAAGGCTCCGGGGAGACCTGAGAGCAGCCTTCCAGGATCTGAAGGGAGCTCCAGGAGAGCTGGGGAGGGACTCTTGGTCAGGAAGTCTAGTGACAGGACGAGGGGGAATGGTTTTAAATTGGAAGAGGGGAGATTTAGATGAGATCTTAGGAAGAAGTTCTTTGGTGTGAGGGTGGTGAGGCACTGGAACAGGTTGCCCAGGGAAGTTGTTGATGCCCCATCCCTGGAGGGGTTCAAGGCCAGGCTGGATGGGGCTTGGAGCAACATGCTCCAGGGAGAGTGTCCCTGCCCATGGCAGGGGGGTTGGAACTTGATGATCTTTAAGGTCCCTTCCAACTCTGACCATTCTAGGATTCTATGATCTCTGGTGCCCAGAGGCTGAGCTTGAGCAGCTCCAGCATCTCCCCAGCAATGATCTCCAAGCATTTTGCTGATGGACACTTTTTCCTTCCTAAAATGCAGAAAAAAAGTACTGAACCACCCACCTCCCAAGGACAGAAAGCGAGGAAAGGCTGCAAGGAAGCAGAAAGTGGAATCTGAATGCAGGAACTCACATACAGATATATATTATCTATATATATCTGCACTTAGGTTGTATGGAGAATACGACAAGCCTTTCCACAGAAGCCAAGGGCACAACCATCTGCTCCACTCCCTTGGAAATCCAAGCACTACAGACAAAAGATGCTTATTAAGCTGCTTTATACCCACTCCTGCCGGTTTCAGGCTATTTCCAAGCAGGAATCTCATTATTTGTTCGATTTATTATTCACTCCTCTTATTTATTTCTATTTTTTTTTACAACCAACATTTTCCGAGACCTCTCCCCAAGCTGATCTGACAGAGAACCTGAGCGAGCAGAAAGGCAGCACCCATTTTTTGCCTCTTTTCAGTGTCACCTTGGCACAAAATCCTCACCAATCCCAAGAAAACTGGATTTTCACAGCCCCCATGAGGACATAACCCGGGTTCAAGGACCAGGTTCTCCAAGGACTCACAGGATTCCTGTTCACCTCCCTGCCTCACGTCGCACAAAGCCATGGGAATAACCTGAACCCACCATATTTTGGGCACAAAGCCCAACACCTCCAGGGATGGGGCATCAACAACTTCCCTGGGCAAGACCTACTCATCACACTGTTCCTGATCCAGGCCAGGGTGCTGGTGGCCTTCTTGGCCACCTGGGCACACTGTGGCTCACGTTCAGCTGACAGTCAACCAACACCCCCAGGTCTTTTTCCACCAGGCAGCTCCAACCGCTCCGCCCCAAACCTGTAGAGCTTCATGGGGTTGGGGTGACCCAAGTGCAAGGACCCATCACTTGACCTTATTGAACCTCATCCCATTGCCCTCAGCTCATTGACTCAACCTGCCCAGATCCCTCTGCAGAGTCTCTCTACCCTCCAGCAGGTCAACACTGAGGGGTTTTTTTTTTTTCCTTTATTAATAAAGTCCTTTGTAGCTCTCCTAAATCCACTCTGGAATTTGAATTTTCTGCTTAGATCAGCTTCAGATCCCAGTTTCTGCATCGCATTTGCAGCTCCAGGAGCGTGTCTGGAAGTTCACCTACACGCTACTTCACCCCCTCCCCGTTGGTGTTTGAATTTCAAATTCCTTTCTTCCAGCTGAAAACACTTCGTCCTTGAAACGGTCATGCTCCACACCAGACAATCCCAGGAGCGGGGTGATTTGCATTCCCTGTATTTATGGAACTAAGGGCATCAAGGAAACAAATGTCAAGCCCCAGTTAATAATAAAGATAAAGAAATAAAGATGCTGGGGGTTGTCAAAGGAAACAGAAACGCATCTGAATAAAGGAGGAGCTTTTCAAAGCTTCAAAAATAGAACGTGAAAGGGAATCAAGCAACTACACGGGAGGAAAAGCTTCAAAATGACCTTTAACTACATTAGAATCACAGAATGGTCAGAGTTGGAAGGGACCTTGAAGATCATCAAGTTCCAACCCCCCTGCCATGGGCAGGGACACCTCTCCCTAGAGCAGGTTGCTCCAAGCCCCATCCAGCCTGGCCTTAAACACTTCCAGGGATGGGGCAGCAACAACTTCCCTGGGCAACCTGTTCCAGTTCCCCACCACCCTCACAGCAAAGAACTTCTTCCTAAGATCTCATCTCAATCTCCCCTCTTCCAATTTCAAACCATTCCCCCTCGTCCTGTCACTAGACTTCCTGACCAAGAGTCCCTCCCCAGCTCTCCTGGAGCTCCCTTCAGATCCTGGAAGGCTGCTCTCAGGTCTCCCCGGAGCCTTCTCCAGGCTGAACAGCCCCAGCTCTCTCAGCCGGGACATTGCTCTTGTTCAACAAATACCTTCTTGAATTGAACCACAATTTCCAAGCTCAGGACCCTGCTGATGTTGGATTCCCAGTAATAACCATCACACCTTTCCTCCCAAGTGGAATTCCTGCAGGAAATGCCGCAGATTCAGGCCTGCCCTCCTCTGGATTTGACTCCTGGGGACGTTCTCTGAAGTTTAATAAATCAGGAGCCCCAACACAACATTTTCCCCAGTTAAACTTCACGACGACACTCCCAAATTTGCTTCCCCGGTGGTTGAGCTCTCACTGAATCTTTTAGTAGGGTGGTAAAAAGCCTCCTTCTCTTAAAAAAAAGGAAGTCCATCCTCTTTTCCTGAAGCTTGTAGAGGCCTCGTAGGCAGCAAGTGTTCATCCCACCAGTCAACATGGCCAAGGTCTCCAGAGAAGACACACAACCCCACCAGCCTTCCCTCCTTGTCTCCAAGCTGACAACTCTCTTTCAGTGTCAAACCCTTCCCTCTCCTCCTAGGGCTCCCCTCCCTCATCAAAGAGTCCCTCCCCAGCTTTCCTGGAGTCCCTTGAGGGACTGGAAGGGGCTTGAAGGTCTCCCTGGAGCCTTCTCTTCTCCAGGCTGAACCCCCCAACTCTCTCAGCCTGTCCTCCCAGCAGAGGGGCTCCAGCCTTTGGATCATCTCCGTGGCCTCCTCTGGTCCCACTCCAACAGCTCCACATCTTTCCTGTGCTGAGGTCCCAGATCTGGAGGCAGCACTGGGGGCATATCACACCCCAAGTTGTCTTCCTTCTGTTCCATCAGCCTGATTAGCTTTAAATCTCCTCACGGGTCATCCTTTCCCACTCTCCCAGGTCTCCTTGCTACTTTGACCCCACTGGCCCATTCCTGAACTTCTGAGCTCCAGACAGGACACAGTAGCCCATCACGGAGCCAAACTGAAGAGAGAAGAACTGCTGCACATGTCGTCCTACCACTGAGCTGCTCCATCAGATGACTCCAGCTGCCCTTCCATCACCACCCAAATCCTCCCGTCATCTTTCCAAGAGCCCCAAGTTGCATTTCCTAAAGGAGGGGGGGGGGAAAAATCACCCTGAAACCCTAGAAACCGGCAGGGAAATGGATCCTAAAGCTCCTCTCAAAACTTTAAGTGCATTCAACATACAACGTCCTGACCCAGCGCCTCCTAAACCTCTCCGCTCTCCCGCAAAGTTGAATTTGGGATGTTTCCCCTCGACGCCCTCCTCTTCCTCATCAGCCAAACCCACCCAGCAGCAGCGTGCCAGCACCCCGTCACGCCCCAAAGTATTTCCTCCCCTTTCAATAGCAGCCCCAGCACGGGATTATTTCCCCAGACAGATCAAAGGAGAGAACCTGGATCACAAGCAGCATCCGAGGCGGCAGTTCCTCTTCTGGGATATCTACTGCTAAAAATAAATAGTGGTGGGAAAAGCACTTAACTCCTCGTGAGGAAGATAAGGGGCGACCTAAGTCACTACTTTGCTCCTCTGGTGCTACCCAGAGGAAAGGTCTATCAAATCCTTTACTAATTTATAGAATCATGGAATGGTTAGGGTTGGAAGGGACCTTAAAGATCGAGTTCCAAGGCATTTTTAACTAAAATCAAAGTCCTCCCTAAGTTAAAAGAACTCATGGATGACACACACGCTATATTGGGACACCTAAACTAACTAAAAGGCCCACAACCTTCCCTCTCCCACCCTTTTCTTAGCAGCCCACTTTTCCTTATCACAGATGGATCCTCAACTCAGCTCAGCCTTCAGAGTCCTCAATACTTTTAAGATCACAGAACCTTAGAATGGTTTGGGTTGAAAGAAACCTTAAAGAACACCCAGTTTCACCCCCCCTGCCCTGGGCAGGGACACCTCTCCCTAGAGCAGGTTGCTCCAAGCCCCATCCAACCTGGCCTTAAACACTTCCAGGGATGGGGCAGCCACAGCTTGTCTGGGCAAACTGGGCCAGAGACAAGCTCTGATTTCATAGAATCATAGAATGGTAGAGTTGGAAGGGACCTTAAAGATCATCAAGNTCTCAGGTGCCTCCAGACACATCTCAGAAGGTGGTCCTGTTGGGATGATGGATGTTACACGGTGATTTTAAGGGGGCTGGAAGCACGTTGAGCTCCCATCTGCATCGTACTCGAGCAAATCCTTCACCTAACTCCAAACCAGGCAGATGGGAATGCATCGGAGAACCGGTTTCAAGGGCAACCTGCAGACAAGCACTTCACAAATACGAGTAACTCCAGTTAATTATCAACTTGGCTGAGCAGAAAGCCGGGGTTATGGGAATACAGCTTCTTGGGAACTAAGGAGAGGACTCGCAAGAAAATTCAGGTTTTCAGAAAAGTAGGGATGATGGGTCCTCTTTGACCAACCACAAGTGATGAACAAAGCTCTCTCGTGACTTCTAATCCAGGGCAAGGACTTGTTTCCTACTCCAAACACCATTTTTGGACTGAACCCCCCCATTAAGCTTCCCCAAAAAGCTTCATCCCCATCTGAAGCACAAAGATTTTATGGTTGAAGCAGTGCAAGAGCTTTCAGCTTCCCATGGGAAGCTCCACGTCGTCGGGCTCCTATTTTAATCCGGAAAAATTCCTATTAAGTAAGTGCTATTGAAATTCAGTCGCCCCGGAAGGTCTCCATCCTGAAAATATCCCTAGTTTTGCATATCTCACTGCTGGCCAAACTGCTCCAGTCGGATCCAGCAAGCACCTGCAGGACCTTGGTGTGTGTGCAAAGACAGAGTCACCTCCAGCCAGGTGGCTTTAAACACACCCAGGAGACCAGAGCTTGCTCTCCAATTTTGCTTCAAAATAATTAGTTAGGAGATCGTCAGGAAGAGTTAAATGAAGATGCTAAGAACAACTGTGCTAAGCTAAAGATTAGATCAGGCAAAAGTTTCTCTTCAGCTGGAAAGTCTTCCTGAGAAACGCAAACGGAACGTTTTAATCTGATTTTCAGCCATCAGGCAAGGGAAGAAATAAAAAAAATAGATTAAAAAGGAAGATAGAGCAGATTATCAGGAACTAAAGCCCCAGTTACCACATGGATAAAGGCTCAGCACTGTCATTAGCATCGACATAACGAGCCCTGGGTAAATAGAGAGGCTTTTACTCCCCACACTCAGTCACTGGGCAAACAAAAGCCCCCAAAGAACCCCCTTCTTCAACCCCACAAACGCCTTCCTTCAGGTGTGGGATTTCAGGAGAAGGTTGTCCCCGTTTTCCCCCCCTCCCTGGCTGCAGGATGGCAGGAGCTGCAGCCGTTTTCTACTTAAAAACAACAACAAAAAACCCCACTCAAATATGAAAAGACCAACGCTTTCTACTTAAAAACAACAACAAAAACCACCACTTAAATATGAAAAGACCAACGTCACGGCCTGACCTTTCCCGAGGCTCCCAGCAAAACAAACTTGGTGGGGTTTTCCTGTTAATTGAAGGTGGCAGCGAAAACAGGAGCTGAGCCGGTCGCTTACATAAGAGGCGCTTCAGAAAGACCTTTTTTTTCCTTTTCCTTTGTTTTAAGGGGAAAAAAAATGTCCAAAGTTTGGCAGAAAATGCACAGAGCCCCGTTCAAGGCGGCGGTACTTCCCTGTGCGCTTCCTCTTTTCCATCAGGGCTGCTCCCATCTCCTTTTGGCTGGAGACTCCAACGGCTTGTGGAGAACAAGACACTTTTCTCCTGATTCACAGAATCCCAGAATGATCTGAGGGTGGGAGGGACCTCTGGAGATCACCTCCTCCAACCCCCTGCCACAGCAGGTCCCACAGGAACGTGTCCAGGTGGGGCTGGAATGCCTCCAGAGATGGAGACTCCCCCACCTCTCTGGGCAGCCTCTGTCAGGGCTCTGCCACCCTCACAGCAAAGAAGTTCCTCCTCATCTTGAGATGGAACTTCTTATGGTCAAGTTTGTGCCTGTTCCCTCTTGTCCTGCCACTGGGCACCACTGGAAAAAGCCTGGCCCCATCCTCCTGACACCCACCCTTGAAGGATTTCTAGATGTTCATGAGATCCCCCCCCTCAGCCTTCTCTTCTCCAGACTAAAAAGCCCCAAGTCCCTCAGCCTTTCCTCATCAGAGAGATGCTCCAGGCCCCTCAATCACAAAACTTTCTCTCCTGCAAACATCAAAGGTGGTTTTTCACGGAAGAAAGGATGAGGATCAGCAGGTCCCCTTTTCTCCTCTGTCCCCCCACACCTTCTGCCAGGGTTCGGGCTGTCACAAGGACACCAAAAGTCTTGGGAAAGACCCGACCGGTTTGATGACAGGGTTTGCAGGTGAGATCACCCAGGAGGGAATCCACCAACGGGCAGAGAAGGGTGGGAAAAACATGTTTAATTGAGCAATGAGGTGAAATTCGGAACCTGGTGTGAAGCAAAGTGCACGGCAGGGGTGGAGCAGGGAAGTAATTCCAGCTATACGTGTATGGAATGGGGTCCCCCATGAGCTCTGCTGCCAGGGAAAGATCCCTCATCATCTCTGTAGCCCTTTGCTGTCCCCTCTCCACCAGTTCCCTGTCCTTCTGGAACTGGGGAGCCCACAACTGGTCCCAGTGCTCCAGCTGGGGCCTCCCCAGGGCAGAGCAGAGGGGCAGGATGACCTCCCTCCACCTGCTGCTCACACTCTTCCTGATGCCCCCCAGGATGCCCTTGGCCTTCTTGGCCACCAGGGCCCATCGCTGGCTCCTGGGCATCCTGGTGTCCACCAGGACTCCCAGCTCTTGTTCCTCAGAGCTGCTCTCCAGCAGGTCAGCCCCCAAGACCCATCTAAATTCACCAGAAAGAAGAGAAAAGAAAGAGCTTTTCTTTTGGAAACAACTTTTCAACAGTTTCCCTGCTCCATAAGGTTGTGCCCCACTTTTCACGGGGCTGTATCTCACTTTCTCCTTCCAGAAAACTCAGCTTTCCCATAATAATGACCATCTGGAAGCAAGAGACACAGCAGAAACACGTGGCCTGTCCACCAAAGTCACGGCTCCTGTTACAAAACCCAAGGGAAGGTCCCTCCACGGTGGGACAGGACATCTTCCCACGCTACCAGACCATGCTAACCTGGACCAACAAATTCGGGGTGACGTGGCAGAAGGGGAGCAGAGACTTAGTAGCCCAAAAGAGGAGAATTAAGCAACACAACACCAGGACATGCCAAGACATGCCGAAGCACGGCTGCCTCCCTCAGTGGGAGCCACGGAGGGCAGTGAGTTGCCAAGTTTCTCAGGTTTTTTCCTTCTTTCACCCCCAATAAAACAACAATAATCATCTTGATTTTACTATTCAGAGCTCAGCATTTGCAGAGGCAAGGAGAGCCAGGTAAAAGAAGTGGAGGGGGTATTTTTGGGTGGATTCAAGATGCCACAAAACTTTTGAGCTAAATCCCTCAAGAACCAAAGCGGGTATTTGGCTGCCAACAGCACCTGGTACATCCCAAGATTCATAATATCCAAGGGGGAAAAAAAATAATCCCAATTTATGGCTCCAGTTTTGGTCAGGAAACACAATTTGTTCCTCAAACCTGCACTAAAGACAACCAGGTCTCAACACCTCTATGGAAGAGAAGTTTAAGGCCAGGAAAGCACCAGAGAAACATGAACACGTTATTAATTAACACCGGGGTGAATCTCTTGTTTTCATGCTCATTAACCAAGCCCAGGCCACGGCCCTGGATTTCAGACGTGAGGCAAACACAGTCAAGCGGGGAAGACAACGTCAAATCAAAAATAAACTCAAGAGGTTTAATCACAGGAGGCAGGTTTTTAGCAGAACCGGGGGGACCACAGCAAAGCCACAAGATGAAGCCAAGAGGAAGCCCAAGGCCAACAGGGATCCCACACCAGGCACCAGGGAGACCCATTATTGTCACTGGGGTGTCACCCAAATCCTGAGCCCCCTCCTCTGGCCATGTCTTACATCCCCCCGGCCCCACGTATCCCTTCCCCACAGCAAGGGACCCCCTG
>VXBW01003973.1:23709-57031 GCA_013400375.1 Thinocorus orbignyianus
CAAAGCTGGATGTAGTACTACAGGTGGGGTCTTGCCAGAGCAGAGTAGAGGGGTAGAATCACCTCCCTCAACCTGCTGGCTGTGCTTCTGTTAGTGCAGCCAAGGATTTCGGCTGGGTCACTCTGGCAATGTGAATATTGCTGGCTCATGCTGAGATTCTCACACACCAGCAACCCCAAGTCCTCCTCCTCAGGGTTGCTCTCAACTCATTTTCCACTGAGCCTGTATTTGTGCTTGAGATTGCCATGACCCATGTGCGGGACCTTGCACTTGGCCTTGTTGAATCTTGTGAGGTTTGCGTAGAACCATACACCAAACCTGTCCAGGTCTCTCTGGATGGCATTCCTTCCCTCTATTGTGACAAGCGCACTACACAGCTTGGTATTCTCAGCAAATTTGCTGAGTTTGCACTCAATCCTGCTGTCTGTGTCTCCAACAGAGATGCTAAACAGCACTGGTCCCAGCACTGACCCCTGAGGAACACCTCTCATCACTGACTTCCACTTGGTCACTGGGTCATTGACTGCAACCCTTTGAGTGCAGTCAGCCAGCCAGTTCCTTATCCACTGAGCAGTCTGTTCATCAAATGCATGCCTTTCCAATTTAGAGACCAGGGTGTCATGTGGGACAGCGTCAAATGCTTTGCATAAGTCCAGGTAGATGACGTCTGTTGCTGTCCCCTTGTCTACCAGTGCTGTGACAGTTTTGTAAAAGACCACCAAGTTTGTCAGGCGTGACCTGCCTTTGGCGAGGCCACGTTGACTGTCACTAATCACCTCCTTATTTTCCACGTGCCTTAGCAGATTCCAGAAGGATCTGCTCCATGATGTCGCTAGGCACAGTGTTGAGACTGACTGGTCTGCAGTTCTCTGGGACTTCCTTTTTTCCCTTTTTGCAAATGAGGATTATGTGCACCCGTTTCCAGTCAGCAGGAATTACACTAGACTGCCACGACTTTTCAAATAGAATGGAAAGCTGCTTAGCAACTTCATCTACCAGCTCCATCAGGGCCCATGGATGGATTTCTTCAGGTTCCAGGTCTCTCTACACGGAACACAAAGTTCTACTACAAAAAGTTAATGAACAGCAATAAGAACCCAATGATGCCAATTGTATGTGGGAAACCAAAGAATTCATTGAGTGAATTCGCTGTTGAGGACGGCAAGAAAACATGTTACCACAGCTTTCTGCTTAAGGTGATGTGTTGTGATCTGTGTCTTTTGAGCTCCTCTTTATCTCTGCATAATTAAACAAGAACAATTGTAGAAACTGTCTTTGGAAACTTGCAACTTGTTGTGAAGCATTTTATGTTTTTCCGTGTGCTATGGCCATAGCACATGTTGTCACAGCATGGAAAATTTTTTGGCACCATTTAAAATTACAGATTAAGGATGGGAGTAGGAGCAGCTATTACTTTCCAACGAGTTTTCTAGAGTTTTCTTGTCCTGCTTCTGAATTGAGGACGTTAGAATAAGGAGAAATTTATTTCTTTTTCTTGAAATTTTGAAGCCTGTTTTATATAGTAGGATACAAGCAGGTCATGTTTGGAGAAATTTTTTAACATATTTAGAAAAAAATGTTCTTTATTTTGTTTTTTTTTTTTTTCTGTGTTCTGTTATGAAATTCAGAGCTGTGACCCTTTTCTGCTCAAGATACTTTCACTTCCAACTAGTCTCTTTAGGACATCATATTTGGTTTGATGTTGTTTGAGGGACTCTGTATCAACTTGTTTTATCTTCAAGTTCTGAAATTTATAGGGAAACTTACCCATGGCTGGTACTAGCAGTGGGAAGACATTCTTTCAAGACCCCCTTGAATGGCTTGCTTTTTCTGTTACCAAGTAACACAAGACTGGTCAAAATCAGTGTAAAATTTCTAGTTCAGCAGTGAATAATTTCACCAGTAAGTTCCTTTTTACAAAACTATTGCTTGGCTGTATTTCTTGGTGATGTCTTTTCTATGTGACATGTTAAGGATGCACAGTCTTAGGGGTAAGACCTTCAGAAAAAAAAAAATCTTTTTGCTTGACCAAATAAATCACCTATTAGATTTTCGGTTTTGATCCTTGTTATTCATGAAGCATGGGGTTAGACTGAAATTACAATCTACTGATGTAAAAAAAAAAGCCAACTGATTGAGAAATCACTAATTTTATTGAAAAGCTTATGTAAGTTCTTTCTTGGAAGGACCTTTACTTAAATTGGAAATGCCCTTAAGATTAATTCCATTTACTTAAAATGGAAATGTTCTGTCACTGGTACCATCAAATCAAACTGTAGTCCATTTTAAAAAAGAAGTGCTGCATTTGCAATCAACCACCCAACTTTAAATCTGGAAATATCTAGTGCTCATACAGCACCAACTGTTCTGCAACAGATCAGTATCACCATAATTTGTTTCTTGGAAAAACTTCTGAAGCATAAGCTGTCGAGTGTGTTCTGCTCAAGACAAGCTTGGAGTACTGGCTTGAAAAATAACCGGTTTTTAGTCAAACATTTCAAAAGAGTAACTACATCTAATGAGACTGGATAACTCTCAAGGACAAGTAATTTACAAACTGTCTGATGAAACAGACATTAGCCTAAAAGAAGCCTTCTATATCTTTATATTTTACTTTACTTCTTGAATCTTTCAAAACACTCAAATATTCTCCCTGGAAAATATAAGCAGGGACGTATTAACCATTATTTAATTTCTAGCACTAATACAAAGTAATGAACTGTGGTTCATAATTGAAATCAACTCGATTAGGTTGTGCAATAAACACTCCTCTGCATGCTTACAAAGGAGCACAGAGAGACAACGTCAGTATTATTGAGAGACCAAATAACACCCTGCCCCATTTACCCCCAGATCCACTCCACGAGCCATCAGGCTATGAAAAACCCATGCCCACAAGGCCAGAGAAGCACAGTGGCACGTAATTGCAAATGGGAACTCAAACTGTAGTCTCCTGAGGAGTGAACTCCTTTCCTGATTCCTTCCAGAGCTGACACAGGAGAACTCCAGCCTCTCTGGCCTGGTGTGATGTTGATGACCTTTTTGACTAAGCATGGCTGCTGTCCAGGGAGGTAAACCAAATTATGGCATGAAGGGGAAGAACATTCAGGATTGCACCAGATTTACTATGGTATACTTAGGGAAGGAACTGAAGGTGGAAAAAGAGAGGGCCCTGAGTGCTCTGGGGAGGAAGAAGTTTGAAAAAATAGAGGAGTAAGGAAATAAAAAGTAATAGTTATGTGTGGTTTGCACGCTTTCCCAGTGTTCCCCTGCGCTTGATCAGTGAAGTCTGTCCTAGCTTCTTATCAGTTTCCTTTTAAAGGATTTCCTAGATAAGGGATTCTATTCAGTTCTTTCCTCCAGTTGAGGCTGGGCCTCAGGAATCCCAGACTCTGGAATTGGGATAGAGAGCCTGGAATAAGAAATACTTTCCCTTGATTGGGAATCTTGATTGGGTTAGAGATCATTTAAGCAANCATTATTTTTGAAAGATCATGGAGAACAGGAGAGGCTCCTGAGGACTGAAGGAAAGTCATTGTCACACCAGTCTTCATAAAGGGTAAGAAGGAGCATTAGGAAACTACAGGCTGGCCAGCCTCACCTACATGTTATGGAACAGTTTGTTCTGGATGTCATCTCTAAGCACGCAGAAGGCAAAAAGGTCATCAGGAGTGTTCAGCATGGATTTACCCAGGGCAAATAATGTTTGACAAGTCTGATAACCTTCTTTGATGGAATGACTGGCTGGGTGCATAAGGGGAGAGCAGTGCATGTTGTCTACTTTGACTTCAACCAGACTTTTGACATTGTCTCCCATAGCATCCTAATATGTTATATTAGGAAGTGCGGGTTAGAGGAGAGGACAGTGGGACAGATTGAGAACTGGCTGAATGGCAGAGCTCAGGTGGTTGTGATCAGTGGTGCAGAGTCCAGTCGGAGGCCTGTAANATGGCCAACAAGGCCAATGGTCTCTTGGGGTGCATCAAGAAGACTGTGGCCAGCAGGTCAAGGGAGGTCATCGTCCACTGGCCCTGGTGAGGCCATACGTGAAGTACTGTGTCCCCCAAGTTCAAGAAGGACAAGGGACTGGAGAGAGCCCAGCGAAGGGCTACAAAGCTGATCAAGGGAATAGGGTATCTTTCTTATGAGGAAAGGCTGAGAGACCTGGATCTGTTTAGCCTGGAGAAAAGAAGACTGAGAAGGGATTTTATTAATGCTTATGAATATCTAAACGGTTGGTGTCAAGAGGATGGGCTTGGGCTTGCCTCAGTGGTGCCTGGTGACAGGCTAAAAGTAAATGGACACAAGCTGGAACAAGGGCAGTTCTGTCTGAACATGCAGAAAAACTTCTTTAATTTGAGGGTACCAGAGCACTGGAACAGCCTGCCTGGAGATGTTGTGGAATCTCCTTCTCTGGAGATATTCCAAACCCTCCTGGATGTGTTTCTGTCCAACCTACTCTAGGTGAACATGCTTTGGTAGGGGTGTTGGACTAGATAATCTCCGAAGGTCCCTTCCAACCCCTACCATACTGTGATTCTGCGGTTCTGTAACACCATTAGCATTAATCATACAATCTGCCTCATCAGTAATGAAAATACTGAAGTGCATTGAGTGCTGGACATCTCACTCTCATTCTCAACTCTGCTCCTATCACCACATTTAGTTTCTTAGTTCGTCATGCAATATTTCTGAGCCAAAGTACTTGTCAGCTACCTTAACTTAGGTCTGTCTCCCGATAAATACGTTGATTATCTTGCTTTTAATATGTCATGCAACTTTCTCACATGTCTCTGGACATTTATCAAGCTTATAGTGCTTCTCTATGGGCATGGAACACATCTCAAAAAAATATGAGATGAGTTATCCAAAATGTCAAAACATAGTGTCTGGTTTCACAGATGTCTGAAAGATTATTTCCTCTTACTTGAATCTAATTTGTTTGTAGTTATGTAGTTCTTTAGGTGAGTATATCTTCTTCCCTGGCCCAATTTCTAGTTTCATTGTGTAACCTATGTGCAAAAATGTGTGAAAGTTTGCTTTCATTTGTAAAACGTAATTTATAATATTGACTTGCTCAAAATTCAAAGTCTGGAACTCCACTGAAGTACTAGCACTGTGCAAAGACAGAATAAAAAGACAGGTCTCCCCACAAAGAGCAAAAATGCAAATGTAAAAAGTGTTACACGCAGAGACATAACAAAATTGTATTGGTCATTAAGAAAAACACTAGGTCTAACAGATGGGGAGCCTAACATTTATCAGGTTGCTTGTAAGCAAGGGCCTTACAAGGTTCCAGTAGATTCCAGTACGTTCCAACTGAACAGAAAGTAGAGGGAGAATGTTATAAATCGGATCTGTTGTGACCTTAGAGTCTATCCTAAGCTGGTGAGGACCTCGACATAATGTAGGACAAAGGAACAGTCTTTTCTCCTGGGATATTTGAGAGCTGTAGTGAAAGTCAGGTAGTTACCCAGAAAAAAAATGTGCTAAAGAAAAGTCAGCTTGAGTATTCAAAATTTCTGAGATTGTCAGTGTGAATTTGAAAGCCTATCTTCAAAACTAGAGTATGGTTCATTGATTTCATTTTGAAGCTATTGCTGTCAGTGAATGTGTCATCCCTAACCTCACAGGGGATCCCACCTGATACATGGAAAATGCTCTGTAGGAATTAAACTGTAACAGTGCCAATATTTACCCTGAAAGGGATAATCCTATTGTACAGCTCTAAGATATTGGTTGCTTCGCAGATTTTTTTTTACCCTTCTGTTATTTGCTTCACTGTCTGACAATAATTCCACAAAGAAATAAATCCCTGGCCATATACTCACATACAAGCTCAGTGAATATGGAGACAAGAGGTGTGATATTTTGAAGACTGCCTTTCAGGCCAAATCTTACTCTCCTGGTTATTGGGCAGAATTCAGTTTCTTTGTTCCTGTTTCTTGAGATGCATTGGGACAGCTTACCATAGCCCTTTGAAGAGATGCATCTTCCAGTGGTACTAGATAAATGGCAATTAAATAGTCCTCTCTCCTTCTTATTACAAATAAGAACTTTAAACAAATAAGAACTTAAATGAACAGCCTAAAATTTATGCATAAAGTTGAAGAAGTTACTCATGCTGGTTGCAGGAACCCTGAATTTTTCTTATGCTGTATTTTGTCTGTTTTCCGACTTAGAAATTGTAGTTCTTATTAACTCATTAGCTTTTTTTTTTTTTTATATTTTTTTTTTTTTTTTTTTTTTTTTTTTTTTTTTTTTTTTTTTTAAGCAAAGAAATCAAAGCTGAGCAAGCAAATGGGAAAAAAGTCTGATCACGATCTGAAATTCTGGTTGGATTTGGCCTGGCCAAAATGTAGGCTTCTGCCAAACCTTCTGTTTTTCCCTTCAAACATTTGATCTGAAGAGACTTTTGTTTATATGAATGTTGAGGAATTACTATAATTCACCAGAATATTCATAGACATATAAAGCCAATGACATTTTGGGGGGAATATGCTATTCATGCTGAAATTATCTGGCTCCTGCTTTACAAAGGTTTTCTCCAGTGAATGTGTCATCCCTAACCTCACAGGGGATCCCACCTGATACATGGAAAATGCTCTGTAGGAATTAAACTGAAGGAATTAAAATTGTTTAACTTTAGTTAAGCAGTTGGCAGGCAGAAACAACACCATGTAACTCACTTAATTTAGTCACACATACAAATAATGCAATACGGTAACCAAAGTGAATAGTTTGTAGTAGACCCTTGGGTAGATATGTTCACATAAACTATTTATGGTGAAATTATGAATAAACTCAGAAAATAAACTGTTCACAGATCACTTACAGAAAAAAAAAAAAAAAAACAACCACCAAATACCAAGTTCCTTAAGTAATTTTTTGACTTGTATATTTTATCATGGAAAAAGAAAGAAAGCTATTCCATAGGGAATATAATCACATTTATGTAGGCACTCTGAGGGAGAAACTTGCAAGGAACGGCAACTGTTTTAAACAATGTAGCCCTTTTTCACAGGCTCTGATTTATTTAGGTTATAAGAATACACAACTTCTGAAGTCTTTGGTGCATGTGGAATTCTTTTTGTTAGGTGTTTATAATATGTCTAGAAGTGTAGGTTATTCCTGAAACAACTTAATGCAATTTTGGTACAACTATGCACTAATGGTACATTCTGAAAAGTGATCGGTTTCAACAGATCTGCATTTTACTCATATTCAGTGTGACATGAAGAATAAGCTGCGGACAGATAATAACTAAAATAGCAAGGTTTTTACAATTTTATTCTACCCTAGACGTCAGTGGGAGTGAATTTAAACAAGAGAAGGACAGGTTCTATTTTCTACTCTTTGTTTAATCTCTTACCTCCTAAACACACCAGTTGGGCTTCCCACTTAAAAACAGCTGATGGTTGAAATAAACAGTGAGTGATTAATGATTCTTTCATTACTGAAAGAGGTTTTTACTTGAATAGATAACTAAAACACTATTCAGGACACTTAGAGGCTGGCACATATAAGAAAGTACAGGAAGTAAAGATTTTAATAGGAATTATGCATATTGCATGTGCTTGTTTCTTTTTCCTTCTTTCTTTTTCTTCTAGATTCTGATCTAGATTTTTATTTTTTTTTTTTTTTTGGTGTAGTATGTTTAGGATATATTCCTGCCCAATTTGATAAAGAAATGAAATTTATTTTGTTCTTAGTATCAAAATCTTGTCCCCAAATCTTGTGTAAGATTTCATTTGTTTCCTAACATGAATTTTTAGCCAAGTTGGCAGGTGTTAAAATATCTTTTTTTCCCACATGAGGGCACCAGTGTTGTTCCAACACAATATATGGAAGACACCTTGCTACGCTATTTAGATTCCTATTTTCGGAACACTGTATACATCAAAGTACATATAGCAGTCCTTTACGGTTATCTTCAGCTTTACAGTGCAAAAACAAGTATTTAGGTATTTCTAAATAAATTTGAGTTTATGGCAAAATGGTGTGAACAACAACATCTCTTTGGATCAAATTATGTTGACAGAACTCACAGGAGTAGATCATAAGAGTATAATAATTAGACTGTAAGCTACTCTTTGACTTAAGGCAAGATGCAATAACAACCGCCTGCAACCAGAAGAGGGATCTTACCAACAATCTAATGCCTGCAATCTACTGTTGAAGCCTCACAACTAATGACAGGGGTGGCAGTGGAGGGATCTAAAATCAGGCAATGTACCTTTTTGCTGTTCTGATTTTATCAACTGTCCCACTGGGGAGTTAGTTATACCTCAGTGGGGGAGTAATGGAGGAGAGAGGGGAATGGCTCTGTTTTCAGGGTTTTTTTTGTGTAAGTACTCAGTTATAGCTACTAATAGCAATGATTTCTTTTCTGTGCACAAATAGTGCCCTGCCCATTGGGGGAATGCTAGAAAATAATTGCAAAGGGCGGGATGCAGTGCATCTTTGTGAAGGTGTGATAATCTTTCTACTATCACTCATCTCAACTCCGTTTCACCATACCAGTTTATATGGTGCTCTTAGCTTTTTAAATTCCCATATGCCGGTTCCATTTAATCTTGCTAACTTCCTATCCAGTTTAGCAAGCCTTTTAATTGATTAAGCTACCCCTCCTTGCTATATCTGATGCTTTATTTCTTTTTTCTCAGTTTGGTGTTGTTATCAGTGGTGGTTGTACATGTATGCTAAACAAAATTCATTATTATCTAGACATGTGGTCCAGTTATGTTCATCATCAGGATGGTGCTTTAATTCTGTTTCTATGTTTCAGAAAAGTTGAGCAGTGTCTTATGCTACTTTTAAAATCATGTGTCTTGCAATCCATTAGTAAACAGGTCAATAGGATCCAGAAGATCCCTTCCAGATGCGTGTAGGTGTCTGCCCGTAGCAAGTCAGTACATTATTTAATCTTTTTCATATGGCTATTCTTTTGTATCTTAACATTATTTAATAAAACTGACTAAACAAGAATGCACATATACTATCCCAGGCTTCATAAAGAATCACTTTTGTGATATTTGGGAACAGCAAATAAATAGAACAGAATATTTGCCCAGATGAAGTTTGGCTCTGGGTGCGTGTATCCTGAGGGCTTGGACCTGTTCAGATGTCAAAGCCGAGAAGCTGAGCTCATTTATAATGTAAAGTGACAGAAGAATTATAAAATTGTATTTGAAATAAGGTACCCTATCATTAATTAATAATATTTTCCTATAGAAACAAATAATTGAACTCTGCTTAAAACCTCTGCTACTGCTAATGAAAAAAAACCTTGAAATAAATTATATGGTCATTTCCTCTACTGGCTTTAGGTTACTGGGTTATGAGAAAGAATAATTGTGGTGAAAAAACTCACAGTCACTGGAAAGCAACATTTTAATCTTAAAGATCTAGATGTATAACAAATTATTCTGACATGCACAGTATTTATGAAAAAAAAAAAAAACAAAAGAAAGGCAAAAAAGAAATGACAGGTGCCAAGACTGAAAACTGACAAATAGTTTGACAGAGCCTTTCTTTCATCCAAGGTTTCCTTCATTTTGTTCCCCAACCCCTTCATACCTTTAACATCTCTAGCCTATTGCAGAGGTTTTATTTGTTAAGTGTCCTTGGGCCTGTATGTCTGAATGGGGAGTATTTGTTTGGGCAGGTGAATATGAAT
Source organism: Thinocorus orbignyianus (assembly GCA_013400375.1). NCBI lineage: Eukaryota > Metazoa > Chordata > Aves > Ciconiiformes > Thinocoridae > Thinocorus > Thinocorus orbignyianus. The sequence continues at coordinate 33,389 of VXBW01003973.1, forward strand.
CAAAACTCACTGATGAGAAACGGTTAAGTAGATTCCCAGGGTAATCCCTCTGCTCAAAGTGAGTGGACTTTGTTTTAATTTATTTTTTACTGATTCTTCAATCGGAATCAACAGATAATCTGTGACAAACTCAGTAAAATTAAGGGAGAACACATAATAACTCCTTAGATAGTACAACTGGCAGCTCCCACTGACACAATTACAAATCCCCTCAGGTTCCCACTGAGGCAGACACCTATTGATTTCTTTGTTTTCCACCTTCACAAGTCATAGATTTCCCTGTCTATCTCCACGGAAAGAATATAGTCAAACTAATTATATACTTAATTTGAAAAAGCAAAAGGGCAACAGATAGTGAAAAATGTTTGCAATGTGTTAGATGAATACAAAAGTGCTTCCATATTTTTCATTTTTATCCAGTTTATCAAAAGTATTCTGACAAAGAGTAAATGAACCTTCTATCCAGCTTAGTCAGGTTTAAATTATAGACCTAGGAGAGTGAAAACACAGACTTTGCACTTTAACTTGTTGAAGACAGAATGGGATATCAGTATTTCCAATTTTATCCGATTTAATTTTCAGAAGGAAGCTAGGGATTTGGATCTAATGAAAAGCTTAGAACAGAGACTGAGAAGTTTCTTATTTTCAGGTTGTTAGAATTCACAGCNAATGAAGGCACATGGGAGAAAGGAAAGGATAAGAGGCAGAGAAATGGCAAATGAAAGACAAGCGTTAAGTTGAAGTGGCTGATATTTACACTGGAAATCATAACTTTACACTGTGAGAACTGGTAAATTGAAAAAAACCCTATCTCTAGTAATTTAGTGTACCCTAAAAAAAGATATTTAGCATGTCTTAAAAGTCAAATGACACTGTCGTGGTTTCAACCAGATTTACAAAACCAGACACTTATTATTTACCAAACAGACACTTACTACAGTTCAAGTTCATAATTTGATTATATTTTTATTTTTATTTTTTATTTTCATAATACATACTTGTGTTCTTGAAAATTGGGAAAATGGAGAAAATGTGCAGTGCAACCTCTACAAAGAAGCCAAGTCTGGCTATACCAAAAAAAGTGTGCTTATTCCTTACAAGTAGTTACAAATATGACACATATGCCTATGTTTTAATGTTTCGTAATTAGAATGTATTAAGATTTTTTTAACTCTTATTTTTGGAATTTCTCCTATTTTGTTGCGTTCTTGAACTTGTCTGTATTGCGGTTGAGCTCTCCTGGTGGGTCTTTAAGACTGATAGGAGAGAAGCACATTTCAGTAAGTGTTAACACAGGAACATACAGATAAAACACTTCCAATTTTTCTGAATTATGTTTGCAGTCTTTACTTCAAGATCTCTAAAATATTTGGGACTTCAAAAGTGGTGTGTGGGATGTAACACTAAATGCTGTCACTCAACAAATATGTTTTTTATTTGACTGAGATGTGAGCCTCTGAAAATGTTGGCTGTGTGNTAAAATTACCTCTGCTCAGAATTTCCAAGCACTAGAAAAAAAAGTCAGTCAGCAAGTGACACCGAAATACTGGTGTGCTGTCCACTTAACGCCGAATAAAGTAATCTTGGAAATATAGGAGGAGGGTGGAGAGCTGAACCTTTAATGTGCGTCATTTTACACCATGCCTAAAATAATAATAATAATAANATAATACATACTTGTGTTCTTGAAAATTGGGAAAATGGAGAAAATGTGCAGTGCAACCTCTACAAAGAAGCCAAGTCTGGCTATACCAAAAAAAGTGTGCTTATTCCTTACAAGTAGTTACAAATATGACACATATGCCTATGTTTTAATGTTTCGTAATTAGAATGTATTAAGATTTTTTTAACTCTTATTTTTGGAATTTCTCCTATTTTGTTGCGTTCTTGAACTTGTCTGTATTGCGGTTGAGCTCTCCTGGTGGGTCTTTAAGACTGATAGGAGAGAAGCACATTTCAGTAAGTGTTAACACAGGAACATACAGATAAAACACTTCCAATTTTTCTGAATTATGTTTGCAGTCTTTACTTCAAGATCTCTAAAATATTTGGGACTTCAAAAGTGGTGTGTGGGATGTAACACTAAATGCTGTCACTCAACAAATATGTTTTTTATTTGACTGAGATGTGAGCCTCTGAAAATGTTGGCTGTGTGCAGTGGGGTTTTGTTCATTGTGTACCATTTAGAAATGAGTTTATTGGGCATGTAAGGTTACACTAACTGTATGAACTTCCATTCTAACCAAATACATTCAGGTTAATTTTACAGTTTGTAGGAAGACAGACAAAACATGTTCTATACACCTCAGCAACATAAGGGGAAAAGTATTCTGTGTTATTAGGAAGAGCACCCTGATTCAACTTGCTACTATTTTCTGGAATTAGCTTTGTATTCTAGAGGTGTTCTTCTGTGTTTTGCAGTCGTCATCCTACCCTATTGTAGGATGGAGATTTTCTCTGTTTCCTAGGACAAAGTATTCCAGTTTTAATTATCTGGAAAGCTATCCACAATGACAATTCAAAATTAAACACACTTTTTATACATTTTAGTTGGTTTTCCAGGAAGATAGCTTCAAAGCTTAGAGAGTTAATGTCTTGTTTAGATTGTTTTTCCTTAAACTCCCAATCTTCAATTAACTAGTACTATGCATTTGCACCGTATCTATAGTGTATGTTTTCAATGCTCAGGTACAAAATGCTGAAGTCAAAGGTGTAGCTATAACTCTTTTATATTCCCATTCTGCTCCTTTGTGAATTCACTAAAACTTATTTTCCACCTTTTTTTTTTTTTTCATAATGTCTGTTGCTACTTTTGTAAAATTGTTTTCGATTACTAAAGAAAATAATAATAGCCAAATATAGAAGAGGCAAATGTCCCTAGACGGTGTTTTGCATAAACCCTAAAGAGTCAAATGTTATATTTTTTTTCCTTGACAATCTTCATCTTTCCCTCAACAGAAGCAATCAATGGGAAACAGATTTTGTGATCCGTAGAAAGCTGCACTGAGATCATCAGGCTTATTTCCTTGAAAAGAGCATTACGTTCATTTCATCATCTCAAAACTAATTTCAGAAAGAAGTGACTATAACATGAAAGGCTAGTGGCTGCTCAGCCAATTTTCTTCTTTCCTGAGAACATGCTCATCATATAAACACTTAATGGCACACACATCACGTGTCATTACCTGGACTCTCTAAAAGATGGGAAGTATGGCTTGATATATCACCCTAAGAAATACGATTATCTCTTCAAGTTATTTTTAATCAAAAACTCTGAAACGGATTCTGATTATTTGAAAATAATTAGATTTATATCCTTAGTGCAATTTACCTTGATTGCTTACCAGATAAAGGAAATGAAACTTTGCTAAAGCCTAGTTCTCTACATACTGGTCAAACTTTTATTGAATCCATTATTGCTGGAGTATCAGGTTAACTGGTGTTCTCTGTCTGCTCATCTTGTGTTTAGACCCAAGGGAGTAAAAAAGGAAGACATCTGGTCTATGTAAATCTGAATATGCCTTTCTCTTTTTCTAAAGCACAAGGTCCAACACTTTGCTTGCCAGTATTTACCTTGCTAAGGCTGGCCCAAAGCCACAAGTTGTCTACCAGCTTGCTTCCATACATATATCTTTCAAAAGGAGTGGTTCTTTCCTGTCAGACTGAAAAACACAAATTGTACAGGACTTTTATCAGCAGGCAGAGAAGCAGAGATATACGCAAGGGACAGGCAAGCTTTATTCTCGAGGTTGTTCTCAACTGACCTAATAAACCTCAGCAAACACTTAAATATGGGGAGGACATGGGACAAATAACTCCTTGATTATTCTTACATAAGATGTGTTGTATGAAACTACGATGCTTTGAAAGGTGGCTCCGTCTTCTGTCCCCAGCCCAGACAAGATCCCCATCAGGAGACCACAGAGAGGTTTCATCTGAGTGCAGATGTCTTATCGCTGTATGTGCAGTTCTTCTCTGGAAAGTAACATTTTATAGTCTAGCTAAATTCACTTACGTCAATCAATTAATATTTCAGCTGTTTTCCTTCCAAATTTTCATATTCTTTTCCTATATAAAGGAAAGCATCTAGAACATCATCTAGTTCCAATCCACTAGACCAGATTGCTCAAAGCCCCATCCAGCCTGGCCTTGAACACTTCTGGAGACAGGGCATCCACAACTTCTGTGGGCAACCTGTGCTGGTATCTTACCATCCTCCAATTTCTTCCTAATATGTAATCTAAATCTCCCTTGTTTCAATTTAAAACCATAACACCCCATCCTACAGCTACATTCCCTGATAAAGAGTCTCTCCCCAGTAAAGAGTTTCTCCCCATTTCCCCTGTAAGCACCTTTCAGGAAGTAGAAGGTTGCTCTAAGGACTCCCTGAAGCCTCCTCTTCTCCAGGCTGAACAACCCCAACTCTCTCAGCCTATCCTCATAGGAGAGGCGCTCCAGCCCTCTGAGCATCTTAGTGGCCCTCCTCTGGACCTGTCCCAACAGGTCCATGTCCTTCTTACACCGGGGACTCCAAAGCTGGATGTAGTACTACAGGTGGACTCTTAAATAGTAGAGGAGAGTGGAGTAGAAGGATAGAACAACTTCCCTCAATGTGCTAGCTATGTTTTGGTCAATGCAGCTCAGGATGCATCTGGCACTTCGGGCTGCCAGTGAACATTGCTGGCTCATGTTGACTTCTCGTCCACCAGCTTCCCCCAAGTACTTCTCCTCAGGGTTGCTCTCAACCTATTCTCCACCTAGCCTGTATTTGTGCTTGAGATTGCCGTGGCCAGGTCTCTCTGGATGGCATTCCTTCCCTCTATTGTGACAAGCGCACTACACAGCTTGGTATTCTCAGCAAATTTGCTGAGTTTGCACTCAATCCTGCTGTCTGTGTCTCCAACAGAGATGCTAAACAGCACTGGTCCCAGCACTGACCCCTGAGGAACACCTCTCATCACTGACTTCCACTTGGTCACTGGGTCATTGACTGCAACCCTTTGAGTGCAGTCAGCCAGCCAGTTCCTTATCCACTGAGCAGTCTGTTCATCAAATGCATGCCTTTCCAATTTAGAGACCAGGGTGTCATGTGGGACAGCGTCAAATGCTTTGCATAAGTCCAGGTAGATGACGTCTGTTGCTGTCCCCTTGTCTACCAGTGCTGTGACAGTTTTGTAAAAGACCACCAAGTTTGTCAGGCGTGACCTGCCTTTGGCGAGGCCACGTTGACTGTCACTAATCACCTCCTTATTTTCCACGTGCCTTAGCAGATTCCAGAAGGATCTGCTCCATGATGTCGCTAGGCACAGTGTTGAGACTGACTGGTCTGCAGTTCTCTGGGACTTCCTTTTTTCCCTTTTTGCAAATGAGGATTATGTGCACCCGTTTCCAGTCAGCAGGAATTACACTAGACTGCCACGACTTTTCAAATAGAATGGAAAGCTGCTTAGCAACTTCATCTACCAGCTCAGTCAGGACCTGATGGATTTCGTCAGGTCCCATGGACTTAGGTACCTTCAGGTTCCACAGATAGTCTTGAACACGTTCTTCTATAGTTGGTGGTTCTTCATTCTCACAGCCCGTTTTTGCGTTCTGCAACTTATGCAGCACAGTTAGAGACCATGCCAGTGAAGAGTAAGGTGAAAACGTCATTGACTGCTTCAGTCTTCTCCATGGCCTAGATGACCAGGTCTCCAATTTCCTTCTAGAGAGGGTCAACATCTTCCCTACTCTTCCTTTTATCTCTGACATGCTTACAGAAATTTTTCTTGTTGTTCTTGATGTTCCTGGCCAGACTGAATTCTGCCTGGGCTTTGGCTTGCTTATTCTAATTTCTGGCTACTTGGGCAGTTTCTCTGTATTCAACCCAGTCTGCCTGTCCTTGCTTCCACTCTTTGTAGGCCTCCTTTTTGCTTTTGAGTTTTTCCACTATCTCCTTGTTCATCCATACAGGTCTTCTGGGTTTGTTTTTTTTTNGTTTTTGCCTTCTGCAACTTATGCAGCACAGTTAGAGACCATGCCAGTGAAGAGTAAGGTGAAAACGTCATTGACTGCTTCAGTCTTCTCCATGGCCTAGATGACCAGGTCTCCAATTTCCTTCTAGAGAGGGTCAACATCTTCCCTACTCTTCCTTTTATCTCTGACATGCTTACAGAAATTTTTCTTGTTGTTCTTGATGTTCCTGGCCAGACTGAATTCTGCCTGGGCTTTGGCTTGCNTCCCTAAGGATCTTGAACTTTGCCATTTTGCTATCATTGTAACTGAGGCTACCCTTAAGCTTGATAGTTCCCATCATCCCCTCCTTATTGGTAAGGACAAGTTACAGCATGGCTGTTGTCCTTGTTGGCTTCTCTACCATCAGGAGAAAAATGTCGTTGTTGACACATTCCAAGAAATTCCTGGATTTTTTTGTGCCCAGCTGTTTTGTCCCTCTAACAGGTATAGAGGTGGTTAAAGTCCCCATGAGGACCTGAGTCTGTGAANACTTGGGCCCCTCTTCCTCCAGTGCTTTATCCCATGTTACCCTGTTAAGCAGGTCCCTTAAGTGGCCAAAGCCTGTTCTCCGAAAGTCCAGGGTAGTGAGCTTGCTGCACACCCTCCTCACTTTCCCTAAGGATCTTGAACTTTGCCATTTTGCTATCATTGTAACTGAGGCTACCCTTAAGCTTGATAGTTCCCATCATCCCCTCCTTATTGGTAAGGACAAGTTACAGCATGGCTGTTGTCCTTGTTGGCTTCTCTACCATCAGGAGAAAAATGTCGTTGTTGACACATTCCAAGAAATTCCTGGATTTTTTTGTGCCCAGCTGTTTTGTCCCTCTAACAGGTATAGAGGTGGTTAAAGTCCCCATGAGGACCTGAGTCTGTGAATGTAATGCTGCTCCTATCTGTCTATAAAGGGCTTCATCTACTCTGTTGTTGTGACCAGGTAGCCTGTAGCAGACCCTCACTGTGCTCCTGCAGTCCCTTTAATCTTGACCTATAAGCTCTCCATTGGCTCTTCATTCATCCCCAGATGGAGCTCCTTGAATTCCAGCTGGCCATTGACACAGATGGCGATACTCCTTGTCTCCCCTGCCTGTCCTTCCTGAAGAGTCTGTATCCCTCCATTGTAAAACTCAAGTCATAAGACCCATCCCACCAAGTCTCTGTGATACCAGTGATATCATAAGCCTAGTGCCATGTACACGTCTCTAACTCCTCTTGCTTGTTTCCCATGCTACATGCATTGATGTAAAGGCACTTCAGTTGTGCACCTGATGAAGCCAACTTACTGGCTGGAATGGCTGCATTTCTTTTGTGCTGCTCTTCAGGTGGCCTTCCTTCAAGGTGTTTTATCTGTGACTCCCCAATTCCTTTTGCTTCTGGAGCCCCTGGCCAATTCCCTTAAGACTCTGAGCGTGCTGCATGATACCCAGCACACGTCAGAACAACAGGCTGGGTGCCTTTGCTAGTGACCCATCCCTCAGAGCTTGGAGTGTTATCTCTTGGCTTGTCCCAAGCAAGTCTGATAATATCCCCCTTCCCCAACAAATCTAGTTTAAAGCTTGGTCAATGAGCCCCACTAGCTCATGAGTGAACACTCTCTTCCTTCTTCCAGAAAGATGAACCCCATCTGATGCCAGCAAGCCTGCTGCCATGTAGGTCACCCTTCTGTCAAAAACCCAAAAACTGTGGTGGTGACACCAGCCAGGAGCCATGTGGTGACAGCTGCACATGTTTGCTTCTCTCAGAGTCACTGCTTATAACCGGGAGAACAGAATAAAATATAATCTGCACCCCAGATTCCCATATTAACTTTCTCAAGGCCATGTAGTCTCTTACCCTTGGGCTAAGTGTTGCCACCTCATCACCACCCATATGAAAGAGAAACACTGGATAGAAGTCCGAGGACGAAATCAGGTTTGGAAGTTTACCTACAACTACAAGCCACCTCTTCTTCTTTGTGGAGGTGGTTGTTAAACAGATGGGTTGTTAAACCAGGGTGAGTTGTTAAAGGCGGGTAGGCTCCCTTCCCTTTAGGACTATGTGATTCAGAATTGCTCTACCTTTGTGTGTGTGTGTGTGTGTGTGTGTGTGTGTGTGTGTGTGAATAATTAATTGAATAGACTTCTGTAATGTTTTTATTTTTAATTAGTTACACAAGGCTCCTTGTGCTCTACCTTTCTGTCTGTCTCTCTTCCCTTCTCTCCTTCTTTCCCTTTCTCTCTCTTTCCGCTTAAAAAAATGAACCCATGAAGGTGGAGTGTAAATTACAAAAAACTCCATAATGTAAACAAAGAATGATGATACACTTGTTCAATTTTGTTTGTGCTGTTTTGTGAAGGAAATTGAGCGTGTGTATCCAGTGATTAAATATACAGTATTACTGGGAAATCCTAATTTAGGATCCCATACTACAGCTGCCTTCTTCCCTAGTTCCAAGCTACAGAACATCAGAAGTCCAGTTTATGCTGAAATACACCCATCTGCTCATTTTGTTTGAAGCTTCCACCCTTTTGACATTGTCACTTAGAAAGTGACTGAACCTAACACTGAGTGGGTAACTTTACCATCTTTTATCTCAAATGATAATAATGTTTTCTCTGTTTTATCACAGTCTCTTGAAATTGTGACTGATTTGCATATTCTCTAGCACTTAATTAACAATGTCACTTTCCCAGTGCCTTGAAAACAGTTTTCATTTTTTCCTCGGCAGGCCTCCAACAATTACTTCCCATATTTTCTGCTGCAGTCCTTTTTATTACTTTAATGACAAATAATTGGACAGATTCTGAATAATGAGGGTGAGAGCCAAAGGACTGTTGCATAGGAGCTGGTTGCTTGTTACAGGACACTTTTAGTGGTCTCTAAATTAGATAGACAAGTAGAGTAATGATCATCTTGCAGTAATGAGACACAATTAAGAATCGCTGCAGTAAATGACAGAGCAGTTCATTGAACAATAACCTCCCTCTTCCTTTTTACCAAAGAAGATCGAAGCTTAATTATAGCATCACCATTTGCAATGCTATAGTTAAAGTTGTGTCAGCATTTCCATTATAAACCTGCTACTTTTAAGGGTTTATAGCTCACATGAAAAAAAATCTGCTTTGAGCTAGAAATTTCCTTGCAAACCCTTTCTGTTTGTCATTTACTTTTTATGTTTTATTTATTTATTTTACAAAATGGACTAGATCCACAGCTATTCTAAATAGGTATATCTGCATTTGTGTGACTGAAGCTGCAATAATTTGCATTTGCTGAGAATCCTGCTCAGGCACTGCATGAACCCATGTGTAACAATGCACAGATACCTGGCAGTTAAGTGCTACTTTTGAGAAAAAGACTCCTATATGCTGCTTTTGTTGGTGGGGAGGAAAGGAAGGCAGTCAGTGCCTTGCAGAAATGGGTCTATACAGCCAGGTTCTCCAGAGAGCTCAGCTCCATTTAAATGTCTAAGTAAGTGGCCAGCTTTTCCATATAATAACCATTATAAGTGTTTCTGAGTGCTCGTGTAACTTTAACTGCTTCTGTGAGATTCACTCTTGTGGTGATTCTGATGTCATAATCTGCCATTCAATGCATATGTCAGATGGTTATTGTCATCACTGAATAGACCAAGCAGGAAGAAGGCTGATTGGAAAGCAAGCACTGTTTTATACATAAATATCCTCTATAATGAACACAGATTAAATGAGAGAGTGAGAAAGAAGTAAATGGCAGCATAATGAGCTTTCGGAAAAATATGCTGTGTTAGTATGAGTGGCTATTTAAGTTGCAAGGGTGACAGAAGTAGTACAGTCTAGTGAATTCTAAATAATAGCTAATTCTTCACATGTGCCTTGAACCCTTTCACCTTATCTCCACAATGAGTTAGAAATAGGTACTTCTGCCTTGCTAGTGAATTCACTGGTTGTTGGCCTTTGTTATAATCCTAAATTCATGTAAACAACAGCCATTTGCATTTTACTATCTGCGTACTTCAAAATCGATTATGGTTCTCTACAAAACCTAACAGGGTGATGGGCATTACTATGTTTGCGCAATCAGAACAGGTGCTTTGGACACATTATTTACCAGTAAGCCAATTTTATGAAAACTCCATAATTACAGGTCATCAGTTACTGTAACATGCAGTAGCTGCTGTTCACTAGACAAGTAAAATAAATTTATTATATTATTAGACAGACATGAATGGAATAACTTAGCCCAGTTTTGACCCTTTCCTCTGAAAATAAGAGCTCACTGGCAGAAATAATTTGGTTTTTTTGCCACTACTGAGTGCCATTGCTCACTAGCTCTGGGAACAATTTCCGCCCAACAAAACCAGAAAGAAATGTCCTGGTGCTACTTGGAATCTGTTGTACCTGTGCCAGAGTGGAAGGTGCCAGGAGGTACCTTCAGGAGAAGGCAATAGTTATGGAGAAAGTGCAACCAAAAGCATGCATTTCTGCTACATTGCATCACTCTGTCAGTGTAAATAAAACTGAAACAACAGTTCAGTTGCTAAGTATACTCATGCAACTGTGGTATTAATTTTAGCCCTTAGAATTAAAATGAAGAAAGGTTATAACTGCTCCTTCATGTCTTTGTATCATTAAAATGTCACACATCAACATTTTTGGGGGTTTCTCATTTTCCCACACAGCAGCTGAGAATGTCACTGCTGTGACAACCACATCTGGAAAATTCCTGAAGTATGTTGAAGATAATTTCCTGTCATAACTACACAGTGAGCCAACTAGAAAAGATGCTATCCTAGACTTACTATTTGTTAATAGAAAAGAACTCATGGGCAATGTGACAACAAGTGGCTGTCCTGGCTACAATGACCATAGAATCACTGAGTTTAAAACTTTTGCAGTAATGAGAAAAATGTTCAGTAGTGTTGATACCTGAGATTTTAAGAGAGTAAACTTTAAGCTCAGGGAATCGGCTAGGAATGTCCACTGGGAAACTGCTTTTGAGCACTTATGAATCCACAAGTGCTGGCTAATCTTTAAGAATCACCTGTTAGAAGCATGGGAACAGGCAATCCCACTGCATCATAAGCAAGTGCGGCAAAAGACCAGCTTGTCTGAGCAGGGAACTCCTTACTGATCTCAGAAGTAAAAAGAAATTGTATGAACTCCAGAAGTGGGATCAGGCTTTACTAGGCAGTTACAGAGCTGTAGGTCATATATGCAGGGAAAAAACACAGAAGGGCAAAACTCAAAGAGAGCTGAAACTGGCCAGTGTTGCATCAGACAACAAAAAAGGCATTAAGTATGCCATTAGCAAGACATAAGGCCTAAGGAAAATATTGGACCAATACTTGATGAAAATGGTTATTTGACTAATAGGGATGAGCAAAAAGTGAAGGCATTCAATGTTGGGTCTTTTCCCACAGTCTTCAATACTAATAATAGACCTTGGGCTTTTTTGAGTGGGAGGACCATGAATGTGGGAGCAGTGACTTTCCACTTGCGGACACTGAAATTGCAAGGGACAAGTTATATCGGTTGAATGTTCATGATTCCATGGAGTCTGGTGGGATTCATCCACTGTAGGAGTTGGTGGACATTACAGCAGGACCAGTCTCACATGATCTACTAAAGATCTAGGGAGTCTTGGGAAGTCCTGCTGACTATAAGATAACCAATATTCCTGCAGTTTTGAAGAAGGGGATGAGAGAAGACCCAGGAAACTACAGACCTACTAGTGTAGCCTCAGTAGCTGGAAAAAATATGGAGAAGATTATACTGGGTACTATTGAAAGGTATTTAAAGAACAGTGCAATTATCAGGCACAGTCAACATGGTTTCACAACGGGAAAGTCCTGTTTAACTGATATAGTACCCTTCTATGATAAGGTCACCCACCTAATAAGTGAAAGCAAGGCAGTGGATGCAGTTTTTCTAAATTTTAGTAGGGTTTCTGATATCATTCCTCACAGCTGCCTTCTGGACAAGTTGCCCAACTATGATATGAATGCTGTGCACTGGGTGAAGAACTGGCCAAGTGCCAGGACTCAAAGTGGTGTAATGAATAGGGCTACCTTCATACATGGTGGTCACTCACCAGTGGTGTTCCTCAGGGTTCCCTTCTAGGGCCAGTTCTGTTCATTATATTTATCAATGATCTGGATGCAGGAGTTGAATGCACCATTTGCAAGTTTACTGATGATACTAAACTGGGAGGTGCAATTGATTTTTATGAGGGACAAGAGGCCTTGTGAAGGGATCTAGATAGATTGGAACATTGGGTAATCATCAATAGCATTAAATTTAACAAAAGCGAATGCCAGATACTGCACATGGGACAGAGTAATGCTGGGCATAAGTCCAAATTGGGAGAGGAGTGTCTGGAGATCGGCTCTCCAGAAAGGGATCTGTGGGTGCAGGTTGACATCAGCCTCAATATGAGTCAGCAGTGTCCCCTGGCAGTCAAGAAGGTTTGATGCATCCTGGGGTGCATCAAACACAACACAATGAGCCAGCCAAACCAGGGGATTATCCCACTGTATTTAGCATTGGTGCAGCCTGACGTTGAGCAGTTCTGGGTCCTACAATTTAGAAAGGATGTGAAGGTCTTTGAATGTATCCAGAGCTGGGCAACAAAGCTGGTGGAAGAGTTGGAAAACATGTCCTATGAGGACAAGCTGAGGACTCTGAGTTTGCCTAGTACGAAGAGAAGGAGGCTGCAGGGCGACCTTATTGTTGTCTGCAGCTTCCTGGGGAAGGGGAGTGGAGAGGGAGGTACTGATCTCCCTGGGTCTAGTGTTAGGACTTATGGGAATGGTTTAAAGCTACATCAGGAGAAGTTTAGACATCAGGAAGCCTTTCTTTGCCAAGATGGTGGTCAAATACTGAAATAGACTTCCCAGATTGATGCTCAATGCCCCAAGCCTGTCAGTGTTCGAGAGGCATTTGGACAATGGCTGTAATAATATGCTTTAACGTTTGATCAGTCCTGAATTGGTCTGGCAGTTGGACTAGATGATTTTTGCAGGTCCCTTCTAACTGGAACTATTCTACTCTTGTCACTACATTCTCATGAAGATTTTTGACTTGGTGGTAATTGTTGTAAGACTGCTATGCTGCCCACACTTTCTTTGTGTATCTTGCATTTATTATACAGTTTGTGATGGGGGTGTTGCTCTCTTTGTAAAACATAAGAAAAACTTGAATAGACTTAACTTTTAATGTTGGCCATGTCTTCTAAAATATATAACAATTTTATCACAGGACATAACCTGTATATCCAGAACTGAGTTAGACCTTAAGAGAAATGTAAAAGTATTAAAGATCAGATATGAAGTCAGTATGTGACTGCGGCTTTAATTCTTCCACTAGTAACTTATTTATTCTTCCTTTTTTAAACACAAGAAAGTTCCCAGGTATTTCCAGCTACCAGATAAAGAGAATCAATATATGAATACTATGATGAAGACTATTGTATATTTTATATTTTGGAGATGATGTAGAACTTTTATTTACAAGATGAAGGGGAACATATAAAAAAATAGTTATTAACTTTTTTTAAATTTTATTTTTCTTTTCCCCAACTTAGCTTTAAAATGATACTTTTAACAGCACTTTCCTTCTTTCCTTCTTGGAATACCTTCATTTCCATTGAAACTCTTAATAAGAATTTCTGATCAGGTACAACTTAGAGCCTTTTTCACTTACCCAGCTAAATGTCAGCTTTTAAGACAAAAGGAACCATTAAAAGGACAATCTATGCGAATACTCCTGGGCTAGCAGTGTTTGAATTTATGAACTTGTATCCTTCAAGAGAATAGCATTATTGGGAAACTAATGGCAATTTCATTAGTTTTCACAAATGAATCTGGAGTACAATGCTTTGCTCAGTGAGCAGTTAAGGACAATTCCATGTTAACAGGTCAAAGAGAGCGCAAGAAAATATATATTTTCTGTATTATTTCACACTTGTAAAGAGTGACAACTTTTGAATACTGATTTTAATGAATCATGGAATTATTTTAGCTCAGTTGCTTTGTTTGCATAGTTTTACACTTGGAATGGGAAAAATATGAGTTTGCCTCATTTTGTGATGTGTACATTTTTCACATTGATTAGGCTGTTTAAACTATATATTTAGAGTACAGTAAAAAGACCTTGTTCTGTTCTTCTCTTACTCAAACCTCTAAGGTAGGAAATGTATGCCAAATAAAACCTGAGAATAATGCCTTTCAAAGAGTTTATGAATTAGGAATCCAAAAACTTAAAAGTCCTTCAGGGCACACACAATCACAGCCACTGCCCTGTGACATCACAAAAGTATTGAGATTTGCCAAACTAGGAAGACCAACGCCCTTTTCAAAAGGCAAAAGGCTGCTCTCCAAGATGCTTGCCACTCTCTCATGGCCACATGAGTGGGTTTTAACTTCAGGCTTGCAAAGTCCTGTGACGAGAGACTGGCACCTTGAGCACAAAGACTCAGCAGTGGGCAGCCCAGCAATGCAGCAGGGAAACCATTGTCAGCAACTCTGTGCCAATGGAGTGATCTGACTCTGCTTCTCCACAAGCCCCTCTGAAGGGAGAAGGACCTACCCCTTGCCACTGGAGGGAAAGCCTCAGGCAGAGATCACAGAATGGCTGAGGTTGGAAGGGATGTCTGGAGGTCAGCATGTCCAGGATCCCCACTCAAGCAAGTTCACATAGGACAGGTTGCCCGAGACCTTGTCTAGAAGTCTTTTGAAGATCTCTGTGGAGGAAGAGATCATCAGCTGTCTGACCAACATGTTGCTAAGTTGCCCTCACAGTAACAGAGTATCTTCTCCTTTTGAGGAGGAATCCCCTTTTTTTTCAGTTTGTGCCCATTCCTCTTTCCCTGTCACTAGGTGCCACTGAAAATAGCCTGGGTCTGTCTTCAGCTATTTGGAAAGCTTCATGAGATCCCTCCCTGAGTCTTCTCTAGGCTAGATAGTCCCTGCTTTTTCAGTCTTTTCTCCTGTGGGAGATACTTTGGTCTCTTCATCTTCTGCTTGGCTGTTTGCTGGGCTCGCTCTGGAAGCTCCATGTCTCTTGTAGTGGGGAGGTGTGTGCTGAACACAGTACTCTAGATGTGGCCTCATCAGTGCTGAAGAGAGGGGTAAGGATGCCTCGACCTGTTGGAAAAACTTCTGATGTAGCCCAGCATTTCTCTGGCATTCTTTGCCATATGGGCACAGTGCTGACTCTTGTTCAACTTGCTGTCTGCGACCCTCTCCATGTCCTTTTCTGCAGAGCTGTTTTCTGGCTGTCCATCTGCCAGCATACACTGCTGCAGGGGGTTATTCCTGCCAAGGGGAAGCAATGCGCTTTCCTTTGTTAAACTTGATGAACTTTCTATCATTCTCCAGCCTCCATTCTGCCATTTCTCCTGCCTGTTGAGGTCCGTCTGGATGGAACATGACACTGGTGTATCAGCCGCTTCTCCCAGTTTTGTGTCATTGGGGAACTTGTTGAGGACACGCTTTGTCCTATCATTCAGATTATTAATGAAGGTGTTGTATCCAAACTCAGAGCCTCTAGAAAAATGGCTTAACCCTGACACTGGTTACCCACAGAGCTGGTAGATGCCTCATCCCTGGAAACATTCAAGGTCAGATTGGACGGGCTTCTGAGCACTGTTCAATTATGTGAACTATTGATGGGGCCAAAAAGAACAATTGTGTAGTATTCCAGGACCACTGGTGAAAGAGTAGCAAAATTAATTCTATAACTGGGCTTGGTATTCATTAAAAACCAGGAAACTAGACCAGGAGACCTGATCTAGTTGAAGATGTCCCTGCATATTGCAGGGCGCTTGAACTAGATGGCCTTTCAAGGTCCCTTCCAAACCAAACCATTCTATGATTCTATGTTAAAAAGACTGGAACTAGTACGAGTCCCTGGGTACTCCACTGGTTACTGGCATCCATCAAGACTTCATGCCACTGATCAACACCCCCTGGCCCTGGCTGTTCAACTAGTTTTCAGTCCACCTCATTGTCTGTTCATCCAGCTGATACTACATGAGCCTCACTGAAGTCTAGATAGGAAATATATGCTACCCTCCCTTTGTGTACCAAGCAAATAATTTAATCATAATAGTTTATGACAGAATCATAGTATGGTTGAGTTTGGAAGTGAGGTCTGGAGGTCAGGTGGTCCAAATCCCTGCTCAAGGGATTTGACCAAGCAGGACTGCCTAGGGCAGGTTGCCCAGTAGAGCGTCTAGATAGCTTTTGATTATCTCCAGGGATTGAGACTCCAAAACCTCCACAGGTAATCTGTGCCAACGCTTAGTCATCATCACAGTAAAAAAAGTATTTCCAAAGTTCAGAAGGAACTTGCCATGTTTCAGTCTGTGCCCATTGCCTTTGTTCCTATTACCGGGTAGCACTGGAAAAAGCCTGGTTCTGTACTCTTTGTACCCTCCCTTCAGGTATTATACACATCAATAAATTAAGATATGTAGTATCCACCACTTTCGCCTCCACCCATTTACCAAGCCAATCAAGCTGATAAAGGTAACATCTTTGTGAATACCTCTGATTACTACTGAACACGACCTTCCCCTTCATGTGCCTGAAGTGGTTTCCAGGATTAGCTGTTTCATCAGTTTTTCAGGTATTAAGGTAAGGCTGTGCAGGCTGTAGGTCACTGAGTCCTTCTCGCTGTTCTTGAAGACAGGAATGACATTTGCTTTCCTCCAGTCTTCAGGCACCTCTTTCAGTTGCCATGATCATTCAAAGATTATTGTGAGTGAACTCAAAGTAGTACCAGTCAACACCCCCGACATTCATGAACACAGCCCATCAAGTCCCATAGACTTATGTGTGTCCAGTCTGCTTAAGTACTCCCTAACCTGAAGCTCTTCCACCAGGGGCAAGTCTTCCGTTCTCCAGAGCATCCTCCAGGCCACTGGGGCCTTGGAATTCTGAAAATCAGTCTTACTGGTTAAGACTAAGGTGAAGAAGGTATTCAGTACCTCAACCTTTTCCATGTCCTTAGTAATTAGGTCTGCTGTCTTGTAAAGTAAAGGCCTTCTTTTTCCTAATTTCCTTTTGTCATTTATGTATTTATGTAAGACTTCCTTTTTTGTCTTTGATATGAAAAATTCGATTCCATGTGGGCTTCAGCTTTCTTAACTCCATTCTTGGATGAACTCCATTCCTCCCACATTTCCTGTCATTGTTTCCAACTCTCTGTATGCTTCCTTTTTGTCTTTGACTTTGGCCAGGAGCTCTTTGTTCCTCCATGTAGGCCCCCTGGCAGTTTTGCCTTACTTCATACTCATTGGGATGGACTGCACTTGAGGTTCAAGAAAGTGAATTTTTAATATTAATTAGGTTTCTTGGGTTCCTCTTCCCTCCATGGCCTTACCCTAGGGAACTTTTCCAAGTAGATTACCAAAGAGGTCAAAGTCTGCTCGACTGAAGTGGAGTGTTGTGAGCTGGCTTCTCACCCTCCTCCCTCCATCTTGAATTCCACCATCTCACGGTTCCTGCTGCCAATGCTGTCTTTGATCTTCACATCCCCCACAAGCCCCTCCTTGTTGGTAAGCATGAGGTCCAGCAGGACACCTCTCCTTGTCTGCTTCTCTATCATGTGGAGGAGGAAGTAATCATCAGACTCCTTGTCCCCCCCCCAGTAGTAGGGCAGTGGTTGAAATCACCCAAGAAGACTAGGGCTTGTGAATATGAGGCTATGCCTATCTGTCTGCAGTGAGGCTGATTCACTTGTTCCTCCTGGTCAGGAAACCTATTGCAGACACCCAGTATAATGTCACCTTTACCTGTCCTCTCGTTAATCCTAACCCATGAGGTCTTAGTTGGTTCCTCATCCATCCCCATGCAGAGCTCCATGCACTCTATCTTCTCTCTTATGTAAAGGGCAAGTCCTCCTTGTTTTCCTATCCTGTCCTTCCTAAAAAGACTGGATCCTTCCATTGCAAGATTCCAGTCATGGGAGCCATCCCACCGCATCTCCATGATCCCAACAAGATTTTAGCCCTGCAACTGCAAGCAGTCTGTAATTTGTCATTCTTATTCCCTATATACTGTACACATTAATATCCTGGCACCTTTGAAGGGCACACCAGTTTGTTGAGTATCTGGAGAGGGTTGGGGGATTTCTCCATAGCGGTGCCTTGCAGGTGCTTCCTTGGTTACATGCAAAAACCTCATTTTGTTGTTTTTGTGATGCATCGCTGCCACATCACTCTGTGCCCTTTGTTTAGCTCCTTCATAGGGCTGATGATTTACTCTCCTGCTCCTCCACTATTCTTCATTTAAATGCATCTTAATGAGGTCGGCCATCTCATCGGTGACAATAGCTTTGCCCAGCTCAGTGAGATGAATCCCATCTCTCCCAAGCAGACACTGATCTGCAAATAAGTTCCCTTGATCACAAAACCCGAAACCCTGTCACCAACACCAGTTCTGCAGGCAGTTATTGATTTGTGCTACCAGTACCCGTCCTCTCAGGACAGTCAAGCATACTTGTGCTCATAATGTTACTAAATAAACAGTCTGGACTTCTTCAAAGTAGTAGCTGACAAAATAAAATTGCCCTTTTTGTCATATGAGATTAATGTATTTTGTGTGCTATGGAAGATACCTTATTTGGAAGTACATTTAAGAGTTTGGGTTGGAAAAGATAATCTAGGTATGCTTTCTGAATCGCTATAGACAGTTCTGGGTCTTGTTGCTCTTTTTGTGCTCTCCTGAGAGTTCTGTGAATATTTAAAAATAGCACTATACTTGTCAAGCACAAATCTTACTATGAAAGTTTTTAAACATAGGTCAACTCTTTGGAAAAAAAGGGAAATGGCATAAAATGTTTTCCTTTTCTTCCCCAATGGTAGATTTGAAGACAATAGGGAGTATTCTTTCTTTCACGGTCTGTGGAAGAAAAATTGTTGCCCACTCTGCACTTTCATGGCTTCTTTAACAGCTAAAATGTCAAACTCTGAATCATTCTAGAGTATGACATGATGTGAATGGCTTTGAAAAGAAGTTATGGTCTATGTTTGGTCTGTGTGGACTGTATTCATTGACTTTAAATGTGAAAATGAGTTTGCCTCAGTAGCTATGCAATGCTAACTCTTCCGCACTTGGTGAATAGCTTGGTTTAATCCATGAAGCCTGAAAATGAAAGGCACATATTCAGCATATACTGACACATTTAAAGGTAAGTAAAGAGTGACTTAATCTTTTACTGCCATTATGTACGGTTAAGGGTGATTAGATTAAAAACAAAATTAAAGCCTGCCGCAACTTTGACTTATGTGGTGGCTTTCTAAAAAATCTAAAGCATTAGACACATGGCTAAGACTATGCCTAGTAGACAGTCCTTAAAACTTGTTCTAGCCTTGCCCTGTCTTTTTCACAGGCGGTACATATCTGTATGTGTACATGTATGTATGTATGTATAAATACACATACAAAAAAGCTAAAATCTTCAAAGCAGGTTGGCCCTTCTTTCCTCATTGTAATGCTTTGATGTCTTTTTAGTCTCAGTTTTCACTGATATTTACTTACGCACCTGTCTCCCCCTAAGCCTACTAGAAAATTCTGTGGGAGTGAAGCAAATTAGGGATCACTTAAGTCAACCCACTTGCATCCTCAGTTTTACTAGTATAGCGCAGCCAGCAGGTCAAGGGAAGGGATCCTCTATTTGGCACTTGTGAGACTGTGTCTACCATGCTGTATCTGGTTTTGGGCTCCACAGTACAAGAATATTGACATATTCAAGCAAATCCAGTGGAGGTGGTGAAGATGGCCAGGGGTTTTGAGCACTCAGGATAGGCTGAGAGAACCAAGTCTGGTTCAGGTTGGTCTGCCTCTCAGCTCAGAGGAGAGAAGGTAAAGGGGATGCCTCATTGCTGTCTCACAACTATGTAGTGTAGGAACAGAGAGAAGATGGAGCCATATTCATGGAAGTGCATGCTGGTAGGATGAATGGCAACAGACACAAGTTGAACTGTGGAAAATTATTATTTCTAAATGTTAAGATTTATTTGGTTTTCCTTGAAGATGACCAAATCCAGGAACAGGCAGAGAAAATGTGAAATGTCTATCCTTGAAGGTGTTCAAGACCTCACAAAACACATCCCTGAGCAGCCTGATCTAATTAGACGTGCTTTGAGCAAGAGCTTTGTCTAATGGTGTCTGGAGGTACTTTCCAGGCTAAATTATTCTGCGATTCTAGAGATATCACTGGAATTCATATTTTCAAGTGCTCAGCTTCGTAAAAATTAGATTCTCTGCTTAAAAATTCCAAACCAATATACACTTCGTGGCATACATAAGAACTCATTAAGTTAAAGAACATACAACTGAACATTTAAGAAATTGGAAGACCCGATGCTGAGTATATGAATTTAAAATGTCCAGAAGGATTCAATATACTGTCCTAGCATTAACCTCAGCTGTCTTATATAATTTCTGTTCCTTACATTTCCCCCAAACTGATTTACTTATTTTTTTGTTTATATAAACCACTCATATATGCAGCCAAAGTTCTAAGTAGGTATGTGGAGCACTTATTAACAATTTGAGACTAAAACAGTTTCCTATTTATAACCAAGCCAATCTCAAAAATATTCTCTGTCCTGTGTCTATGTGTATAACCACACACATCTTCCAAAGACCAGCAATTATCCCTGTTTCATAACTTCTTGATACTTTTGAATTTGGTTTATAATAAGACAATATACTTTATTCAGCAGATTTGTTTTAATTTAATTACATAGGTGAATAAAAATTGCTGCATGCTGTTGCATCTAATGTAAGTTATCTATTATTCACACCACATTTACTTTTAATATTCATGCAGATTCCCTTTGACATAACCTACTGTGTCACAGTTAATCCAATAAAGATAAAATATAGCTCAGCAAAACACCAGTCGATTCCAGCATTCTGGTAATTATTAAAGACTATTTCACACTGGTTCCTTCAATCAATGCATTTCCCTTTGGATGTGGTAGCGTTCCTCTTTGAAGCTTTCAATCCTCCCAGTGGATTCGAGGGAATATTCAGGCACTTTTTTAGTCTCTGGGTCTCCCAGGCAGTTCAAAGAGCACAACAAGCCATCACTGGTTTATCCTCAAAGGTTGATAGTGTCTGTTTGATGTATGGTGACTTAAAAAGTCATCTCTAGCAAAGCATGTGTTTGCTACCAGTCTATTGAATCAGACATTTATCAGCTAATCTGTATGCACCCAGCACGCCTGCTAACGGATCCAAGGATAGAACACAGTCTCCTCCTGGACCTACTATTGATTTGATTTCCCTCTCTAATTTCATAGTGGTTTTGGTGTCCAGTTATTGAAGCAACCTTTTATCTTATAAAATAAGCACGTATGCAGTGTTCTGGTAGCTGTGAGTTTGTGTACAGAAGCTAAGAGCTAAGACTTCGCAGCGATGCAGTTCCAGCAGGACTTGCCTTTAGCTTGGTTCTCAGTAGTCTACAGCCCACGCCTTCCAGGGTCCATGAAAAACACATGTGGTGCTGTAGATATTCTGTTTTATAAATTTTAAGTGTAGATTTGCCAAGGCTGTGGCAGTAACATCCAAGTATGGGTGATTTTATAATTAAGATCAACAGTGTATCTCCACTTTCTGTTGGTCAGCGATTGACAATAACTGGTTTCTGTCACTTGATGGGGGAGTATTAACAACTTTTACATATTTTGTATTTTACTGTGTACCACAATCTAGAAGAAGTGAACTGCTACCCCTTACAATGTGGGGCATGTTTTTCATAGGAATGTTAATTGCTGCTAGAGCTGAGGACACTCGAAATCTGTCCCACCACACAAACCCAAAATTATTTTAAAAATTTCTACAGAAGGAGAACTTGATATCTTTTTTGATAGGTGGCCGTTTGTCTCTTAAGACAGTGGTAGTGGTTGTGACTCTGTCCTCCACCTTAGCTTCTAACATTCCTTACAGGTACAAGAAAGATGAACATTTGTGGACCCTGTCTGCATGTCACAGACCAGTAGTCTGATTCTTGGTGATGGCATGTATTGACCACTTCTGTTTTATTGCATAAAGGCAGAAACAGTTCCCTTATAGGTTTTTCTGCACTGTCTCTTTTGGAAAAAGTATGTCTGAATGCAGTGAACCATATTATGGTACCTACTAAGACTATATTTCCCTTCAGTCTTGCCCTGAAGCTTAGCTAGTGACACAGAGTGGATATGACAGAGTGGATATGAAGGACAACATTGTGCTATCTTCTGATACACGATCACTTTAATGCTTATTTGGAAATGTTATTTTCATAGCTGCCAGGTACAAACTTTCCTTTCCACTTATCCAAAGACTGAGGAGGATGGGAAAGTGGTGTCTCTATCTGTTGATGGTTCCACTTGGGTATTTATGAAATTTTTAAACCCATTCGGACTTTCATTATAGACATACTTTATAACTCTTAATGTGTTACAAAAGTGAGCTTTGTTCTGACTGTATTATTGGACACGCCTCTGAGTTACAATTATCTCCATCAACCAAATGAGATTCTGAGTGACATCTAAAAGTATGGTAAGGTGTGAGAACCTCAGTCTCTCTCCTTGCTTGATTTTAACGTTGTGTGGTTGTTCCCTTCCTAAAATTTTCTTCATATGAACTAAAATCCTTGCTCCCAAGGTATTAGTCTTGTCAAATCTGTCACTGCCTCTACTATTAATGCACCTGATGATCCCATTTCCCTACAAAAGTGCCTGAGAGCACTGTTTTGAAGTATGCTATTGCTTGTACACAAGGTGGAAAATTCTTACCTGGATAAACAAAAGATGTTATGGGATGGTTCCAGTGCCTAAGAGCATACAGGATCAGGAAGAAAATACCTGAATGATTAACAGCAAGAAGAAATCATCCACCGCAAGCTTAAGCCTGAATGCAAAACTGATGCATTTGACAAAAGAAAGGTGGATTAAACTGTTTTTTTAAACTTTAATTTTTTTTCCTAATAATTTCGGCCTTTTTTTTAAAAAAAAAAAATTTGCTTTCCATTTTTACTGGCTTTTCTCTTGCTTACTTGAGAAGAGTCATATGCAAAGATGAACTGTTACTCCGTGATATTCACTCAGAGAGAGTGTGGATTCTGAAATCAGCACTTCTAGTCAGCTGGGGCTACTAGGATGATTTTTATAATGTCTTGAGAAATGTAAATTTGCAGGTGAGGAGCATTGAATCACCAACATTACTGCAAGCACACGCTATTTACAAATGTCCTATGTGGACTGCTTTGACTAAGAGATGAGGAATTAGAGAAAAAAAAATGAGCTTTCTGAACTAGCACTCAGGGGCTAAGGAATTGGAGAGCTGGGTGTTTATACTATTTCATGTCCTTGGTGGAGTGGCATTGAGAATTGCAGACTCATGGAGTGCATTTTAAAGCTTTTAAGTATCCTGTTAAAAACATACTCTAGACTAGAAAATTTTCAATCTCCAACCTAGTCTTTCTAGGGAAAACACTCAGAACTGCAAAGAAGTATTTTTCCTTCTCCCTCTCTTACCACCTTCATATTTACTGACCTTAGTTGGGTGATGAGCAATAGCAAAATTCATCACCTACTGATGCCTTTCTCAAGCCTGTCCCAGATGGGCTTCTCTTTTTGAAGCCCATCCTCTACAGTGTCTGTCAGTGTAGAATGTGTACGTTAGAAGGTTGGTCT
>VXBW01003973.1:57472-105091 GCA_013400375.1 Thinocorus orbignyianus
GTCCCTGCTGGAAACCAGGACAGCAGCAAAGTAGGACAGAACTAAGAGTTAAGTAAGCAGCATAGCCTAAAGTTGTTTTGATTTAACCAGCTGGGTAACAAGGACTGGGTCTTAGGTAGGTAGGTTGAGATGCATAAGCACCAAACAAACCCAACCCCCAGACAGGTGACAAAATCTTGAACTTTTGTTTTCTTTCTATGTAGCTTAGGTGCGGCCACAACATGCCTTAGATGCCTTACAAACAATCTTCTCTACTATTTTTGTTTACTTAAGCCTATTTTGTGAGTATTAACAATTGAGTCAAATCCTGTCTTCTTTATATTTTACTGTTCTACTGTTTCTGTTTACACAAATATAAAAATGTTTTCTTACATGCTAACTAGATCTTAAACTTCTTCTACATAATAAAGTAAATATTTATGAACAGTTAGTTTATACTACTTTTGTTTCTTCATTTCTTCCTAAGTTTACATAACTTTTAGAATTAAGCGTAAGATAAGAAGGCAGAAAATCTTTTCAAATCCTCCCTTCCTACTGGAGTAAAGATTAAAGTGTACATGCTAACTTTATAGAGCTTTTTATCAGCTCCTAAAGTTTCCACAAAAGCTTGTTGCTGACCAGGAAACTAGGTCATGCAATTGTTCTTCAATAAAGATGATCTTTTGATGTGTCTCAGCAGCAGTCTTTCTTTAACAGGAGTCCTGTAGTTTGAGCTCTTCACAAATTGAGCCACAGATATTTCTTCGGCTTTAATGAAATCCTTCCATCTGACTCTGAGTTTTGTGATTGATGTGTCCCATTCACGATATGAGGTTATTCTCTGTGTGTTTATATAATTATAGAAATATATTTTCAGATGGCCTCTTCTAAAGTTCAGAACTATGTTTACAATTACTTCTGCAAGTTAACACCTGAAATATATTGTATGTTGCTGGAGGGGGAACACTGGCCTCTGGCTACTGTATAGTAGCATGGCCAGGCAACAGGGGGACAATTATATGTAAAAATTCAGTTCAAATTGATTTTTTGTGATCACTAGGAGCATTCTGGAAACCTAATTTCTAAAAAAGCCATGCTTTTTAAACTTTCTAATGTTGAGAAGAAATGAAATATTGTTTTGGTTTGGTGGCTGTTTAAACAGACTATGATAGCAAATACACATTTAAATATGTATAGCTTTTTTAATGAGGTACCACTTTGTACGAATATGAATTATGAATCAATGAAAGGAACTAAGATGCCTTATTATTAATAGGTACGTCAACAGAAACTTTTTAGTAAGGTGTGTCTGGTTTTCTAAAGTTTAAGCTGTTGAATATCTTGCAAGATCTGTAATATATTTGTAGCTGACTATGTATATGTATAATATCCACCTAATACCACTGAAGCAAGGACTTAAACTTATCTTTCCACTGATTTTGCTTAAAGTTAATATCAAGGCTTACTTACATAAATCTAGGGTCAATCCAAGTAGAGTAGCTTTTTGTTTTGTGTGTTGAGATGAAAACTGTCTCCAACCCTTCAGAAACATCAAAGTCCTTGCACATTGAAGAAGAGAGAAAATTCTTTTTTTTTCTCTTTTTCCTCCTGATTAGCAGAAATAAGTGAACTTTTGTTGCCTCCTGTAGTTTATTGGTTAAAAGCAGTTTTGGCATGCATTTTGGGTTGGAACTCAATGTAGGGCAAACCGTAGCCATGAAGAATCCTGGCAATTACTTTGTGCTCCAAGCGGCACCTTGGCTGCCTTGAGCTGTCGTGCTCAGGACCAGTCTTGTTCTGTGACATAAAGCTTGAGGTAGGGAGAGAACTTCTGAGACCTGGCTAAAGGTCGGGGAATTGCTGTAGGCAAACAGAGGACCTGGAGGCTTGGATCCTACCGTAGGGAGAAGATAGATATGGAAAGTGTCCTTCCAAGCCACATTATAAACAGTCATTTCTGAATCAAACATACTAAGGACAACTGTTCTACTGAAGGCCAGATCCATTTCTATGACTACCTGCAGAGTTAGAAAAAATAACCACTGTATATTGATGGTTCTGCAAATTCATGACCTTACTGCTAATACTGTTTTGTAAAAAGAAAAATATGCAGGCCTCTTTAAGACTCCAAAAATAATGAAAATTTTTCTGACAAATAAAAAGAAAAAATGAAAAAAAAAGATAAGTGAAGCAGAGCTTCCTTGATATCTGTTTGTATAACAAATATGGGTTCTCGTTGAGTTATATTGTTATTGAGAACTTTAGTATTGGGAAATGCCATCATTCCTCCAAGGCAATAACAGAAAAGGAGAAATGCCTCAAGCTTTATACCCACAGAAGTGTAATCCATGCTTCATGAATTCTTTTCAAGAAGTTCAAATGGGAACTGTAGTGGGCTGATCCCTGCTGGTAAGCCTTCACCTGGACACTTGCACATTCTCCACCAGCAGTATGGGGAAGAAAATAGGAAGGGCAAAAGCAAGAAAAACTTATG
This sequence comes from Thinocorus orbignyianus, assembly GCA_013400375.1. Lineage (NCBI taxonomy): Eukaryota > Metazoa > Chordata > Aves > Ciconiiformes > Thinocoridae > Thinocorus > Thinocorus orbignyianus. Next base: position 59,946 of record VXBW01003973.1, read on the forward strand.
GGTCAAGATAAAGACAGTTTAACAAGTGAAGCAAGTTGCACATACAAGCAAAGTGAAATAATTCACCATGGGCAGAGAGATGTATTTGCTTCTTGGAAAGCAGGACTTGGGTACTTTTAACAGGTACTTGGGAAGACAAATAGGGGTTATTTCTCTCTTCCTTCTCTTTTTCCTGAGCTTTTGTTGCTGAGCACAATATCCTACGGCATATAATATCCCTTTGGTCTCTTGAGTTCAGCTGTCCCAGATGTGTCCTCATGCAATTTCCTGTACACCTCCAACGTACTCACTGCAGGCTGAGCAGGAAAAAGGAAAGACCTTGACCCTCTGAAAAAACCTGTTCAGCAATCCCTAAAACACTGGTATGTTATCAACCCCAGTTATGAGGAAAAGCACATGCTTAAATTATATTTATGCTAATATTGCATGCTGAGAACATAGCAGAACCTAGCAATTTCAGATACTGTTACATAGAATATTACATGGGATAAATGATGTAATGAGAATTAAGAATACAAATTCACTTTGAAGAAGGGAGGGTTTTCGGTATGTGGCTTCCATCTGCTTTGAAACTTGGGGTTGGAAGGAAAGAAGAAGGTATTCGTCTATCAGAAACAGTAAAAATAATATAGGGGGAAGGTCAACAACTAGCCGATTCTGCATCTAAATGGCAAAGTCATGAAAATCTTGATCACTTGAAGTGATGGCAAGCACATAAGTGTGCTAATAACAGAGGAGAACTAACTTGCACTGTGTGCTGTAGCTCCTTAGTAAGGTTAACAAACTACATTAACCATTCACTCAGCTGTAGCTCATAATTAATCACTCCTTGAAAATTACATTGTATAATAAATGAGGACAGACATGATTCATTAAAACTTCTAATTAATTCTATTTAATACTATTTCATAGTTCATTGGTAAGTGCTGAGAGAAGGATTATGTTATAGGATATTTGATGCCTTACTGCAAAAGAAGTAAATAGGGCAAACATAATCTAGTATGCAACATGAATATTTGCAAATGTAAATATCAATTGTTTATCTCTAGTAGTGCTGCCCTTTGTGTCTGCGAACATCTTCACTGCCAATTTAGATTTTCACTGATGTATAAACCTACTTTAGAAATGAATTGTAGGGTCAACTCTTTATTCTCTTCAGAGCAAGTATACTGCCTCCTCTCCCAACAAATCCTCTAGGAAAAAAAATAAGAATAACATTATTACTTCTGGCAGGACCAAGCTTTTTATTACATCATGAAAGTATGAATATAATGTTGTCAACTAAACGATAAAAGTTGAGTGATTAATGCACAGGGATGAAAAATGCTCTATTTTAATGGTTTAAAAGGCCAAAATAGCATTTAAAACCAACTAGGAAACACAGGTGTCTGGAAAAATCAAAACCCTAAATTTGGTTTATATGCTTAGTTTTCACTTGTTTCAAAAATCTGAAGTTCCACCATGGTAAATACTGTATGAATATATAACAAGGGTCTGTGACAGATACACTTGTCTCCTACCCATACTTTGGTTCAGGCTGGCTAAAAAGAAAATGGCCTCACATCCTTGGGGTGACCTTGCAAGCAGGAAAGCCCCTGGCTCACGTGCAAGGGAGTAAAGGTGTTTTGAAAAGTATCTCCAAAGATGGTTTGGAAATCCAAACATGCAAGATAACTAAAGTACAGAACAAGATACCAGAGCTAAACTGAAGACATTTGTCTTGTCTATCCTGTTGACTGGCAGCCAGCTACTGCACTCCATAAATGTTACCAACATGATGGGGCCAGTTGTAGCCCTGGATTGCAGCTGGACTACACACCAGGTGACTCTGCCCTTGAGTAAGGACAACTCACAAGTTTAGAGATTCCTCATCTGAGACTGAGAGATCCTTATTTACACAAAGAGGAGACATCCCCTATCCACAACAAATCCTCAGTACATAACTGGTAGCAAGCTGAATTACTAATGTAAAATATTACTAATCCGTGTAGTTACTCAATATTATTATAAACACTTAATGGATAATTCCATTAGACGTAAATCATTGACCAAGTCTGAATCTTGGATCCAAAGGCACCTAGGCTGCAAAAGGAGTTTAGAGATCAAATGTCACTTGCTTTATTTGGATTTTTCCTTAGGCTCTAATATTCTCAGAATTGGAAAAAAAATAGCAGTAAGTTTCCTCCCTGAGTTTGCCCTGGCATTTTCAAGAAACACAGTACTCTGTTACCATTTCACAAAAATGGGCTGCTGTGATCAGGGCTGACCCTGAAGATACATTGGCAGTATCCTTTTACCTGTGAGAATTCCAGTTATATTGTCACTCTCTGCCAGTTGTTTATCCATTAAAAGCACAGAAAAGGTGTATTGGATGTAAACACAGATGCCAACAGGCTTCCAACAGATTTTCTGCTTAAGTGTGAATATAACTTTTTTTTTTTTTTTTTTAAATAAAGGAAAATGTATTTGCTGCATTAAATCTTTCCTCCTCAACTTTCTTGGCAATGCCTTACTTAACCCTGGTTGGTCCTGGTGCAAAACCTTTCTAGCTTTACTACAGGAGTAATGATGCAGCTTTGTTCTTTCTGCAAAGTGTTGTTGGTAAACTTCTCTTTGTCAGACATTATACAACCATTGCCATCAGTTTTTTGAGACATATTTCCATTTCTTTAAGCTTTTACTAGTTCCAGGAAACTGAAACTATTAGTAAATTCAAAACACTCAAAATAATGACCTCAGAATGCCAACATACTTGACTTTCTAATTAAGGGCTTGTTTAATAGTTGCTACAAAGTTTCATTTGTGTGGAAAAACTTTTTGAAATTATATTTTTCTTACAAAATTGAAATTTATAGACTAATGCAAAAATGGAAGAATACTAGTAGCAAAAGGTTAAGTGAAAAATAAAAATTGGGGTTGATTTGAACAAGGTATCTGTCTTGTAAAAGATCATCCAAGCAAAAAACCACCTAGTAAACTAGAAAATAAATTTCATTGCAACTGGGATCATTAAAGTATATTTCTTCCTTTTTTTTCTTTTTTTAAATTTCAAAACAAAATCAAAACCAGCCTAGTTTTCTACCACTAGCCTAATTTCTGCATCTTAGAAAAGTCTCCATCTTAAATTGATACAGCAGTGAACTATTAAAGTTTTCCGTTCTTTCAGCAAAGAGATTGTGCTGGCTGGATGTGGCTCAAGAACTTGCTTACTGATATTGTTAAATGACTGCTAGGTATTTTGAACCTAGACCAATGAAAATTGCTTAGGAAAATAACAGAGGAAATCTTATAAATGAATTCAGTAAGGTCAAATAATTTATAATCACAATGATTTATTGCTAGAGTACTATTCAAGTGATATATTTATCATGTATGTTATATTATTGATTTGTTTAATCTCCAGAAATACAAACATTAGAAAGTACTGGCAAGGTTTTGATGTTTTTGCAGAGACTTAATGAACAGTATAGATATAGTAGCCCTGAAAGTATGAATTCTCTCCTCTTGGGAGGACTGTGTCAGCTGATATACCTACAAAAACAGAAGGGGTCCCAGGCAACACCACCAATAATAGGATGAACCATGAGAGCTCAATTTTATTTCTATAGTTGCCTTCATGTTATTTACTAATTTAAATTTGGTTTATATGGTAGCTTTAATATGAAACTAATACACAGGAGACTGTGGATTCACAGTGCTCCTGGTTTATGGTTAATATTTTTTTCTCTCTGAATATTTGAAAATTGCAGTGGTCCTCAAAGAAACAGAAAAATGAAAATGTTTTATTTTAGTTATAAACTGTCTTGTAAATCGCATTATGTGTTGTAATTTACCTTATTGCATCTGATTGAATGCACCCTACTGCATTTAAATACACTTAATTGTTCTTAGCAGAATACAAATTTAGCTTAATAGATATGAGCCACAGGATATGAAAGAACAAGGAAGAACCTGTTCTGCAAAATGTTGAATATACTTGCATTGACTTAAATTTTCCCTACTGAGCAGGAAAAGGTATTTGATCTTCAAGCCTTATTTCTAGAAATGTTTCTCTCCCTTACAGTAAAAGCCTATTCAAATTTATTATTGCAAAAGGAGACCTGAAATATAAACAATGAAGTAACTGAATTATAGAATTAACGGGATGAAAGGGTGCATTACTTAAACATATTTTCATGCAGTGTCTTTCATACTATGAGCTTACATAACATAAAAAAACCCCACAAGTTTGTATTGATTCCATGTATTTATTAATTCAAAATGAGGAACTAGAAAATACATGTCAGTTCCTTGAAGACATTGATTCTGGTAAATTCAAATAGTATATGTATTCTTTCATCAGCAGTGAATTTAACTGTAACTTCTAATATTCTTTTTTGCTTGTATTATTTCATGGGCTTAAAGGGATGAAGATGTATATAAAGTTTCTCTCTCCATCCCTCAAATAGCAAAAATATCTTACCCACCTTAGAGGGGAATGCGTAGCAGTGCAGTTCTGTGTAACTTATTTATGTGAACAAAAGAGATGATTCCATTCTGCTCAGCATCTCTAGATGCTCATTCACAGTAGTCACACAGTGATTTAGATCAGGGAACAGCTCCAGATGAAAATTAACTCTAGGAAAAATACTCTTTGTTGTCATGCAGATCATCTCTCTGATGCGGTCCATGATACATCTTCCCAGACGCTAGTGGAGGTACAAGTGAGAAGCGGAGAAGAAGGGCCTTTTAGAAGTGGGTATACTATTTCTACTGCTTTCAGTGATTCCTATTCTCAGTCAGAATGTAGACCAGAGATGAAGACTTAGATCCTCAAAGGGATTTAATTATCAAGATGTCAGTGATTCAGCTTTCCAGGTGCTTCTCTTTGGGAATTAGGATCTCAAAGAACTTTTCAGGGGACCTATTGCAAAGTAAGCCCTGACTGAATCAAACTCTGGTGAGAGATCTAAATTTCAAGACATCTGGAAGTCTACCAGACGCTTACACCCACTTAGTCTACCAGACAGCACAATGTCTTCAAAATGTCATTTATTTTCACCCATCAACAGTACCTGTGTCATGTTCAGCCAATTGCATTCTTTACAGGTGTAGTTATAAATAGGCATTAGAGAATTTTTCTATCAAGTGGAGGTTAACAATCTTTTTGTTGAACAGTTTTTTACACTAAGTAACTTAGCAGCAACTTAATAAGGTTTAGTAAGGAATGTTGCATGTAGATATTGCTTGTTTTTTTCTCTCTGATTCCTTACATTGGAATTTCCATGCTCACTTCACTTCCCATGGTACTGATGGTAGGCCCTTGGGGAATAGGGAAGAGCACGACATGCAACTGTGTTATACACTGAGAGAAAAACACTCCCCCAAACACATCCTCTGTAAGAAAAATCCCTCTGAAATAACACTTAATTGGTATTAACTAAGTAATGTCTTACAGCAGTTATATAATTATCATACAACTGCTCTATGATATACTTATTTTATAATGATTCTGTAGCAGGGAAACATCTTTCCACAAAAGAGTTCCCTTGCAAGTTATATTCTTGTCCATGAGGACCACATTGTGTGGCCCCTCATGCACCACAGGCAACTTCAAACCTTTGTCCCTCTGTATTGAATCTCTTTGACTGGATTGGAGTTGCTCACAGAAATCTGACAAATAATGTGTGACTTTTGTTGTCCTGACACAGGCAGAATAATCTGTATATAAAGATAGTCCACCTTCTACCTTGAAAATAAAAATCTGATGAATGTAGACTCCAGTTCAGTTGAATTGGGATCACTTTTTTCTTCAGGAAGGAAAATAGCATCATAAGCACTCTGTAGGAGGAAGCAAATATTTGATTTGTAGACTGTGTTTTGTTCTACTTTAAGAAAACAAATAGAAACAAGGAGTGACTCAATGTTCATGCTGAAGAAAATTCTCTTTTCTTCCTATCCTTTGAAGAAGTTATTAAATGTTTTGAATACAATAAAGAAAGTTCAAATTATATTATGAGAAGAGAGAGACCATGGAATACAGGCTGCCTCTTATTGATGAAGTTCTGATAAGGTTTACTCAGCATAACTCATGTGTCTTAAAAAATAATTTAAATTTTCTTTTCTTTGTGGTTTAGTCATCCTTTCTGTGGCATTGGTCTTACATAAATTAGATAAGAGTGCTGAATAGTATTCTTTTTCCATTTACAATAGGAGCAGCAGGCATGTCACTGAGTGTTGAGGTCCCTATTAGAAATAGGAGTAAGAAACCTTGGGTTTTTATTTCAAAATCTAGAATAAAGTACACTTGCTAATTTAAATTATGCAAATGTTTATGAAACACGTTACAAGAGTAGTTCTTGACCAGTGCTCTGTGCCCTGAAAATGAAGAATGAAGAATGCAGATAGAAATCATCTGCACATATTTGAAGGATTACACTTCTAAAGTCAGTTCAAGGTAAAGAAATGTACAATGTCCTTGGCTTAAAAATTCTGTAGCCTGACTTACACTATATCTGATAAAAATAGAAATAGAATTGTTCACCTGTTAAAGGTAAAACTTATTGCTTAGCAATGCTAGGAAAGCCTGATGAAAGAGCTTTGCCTGTACACACAAGCTGTTTTTGAGGGTGTTGTTGATAATATCACAGGTTTTCTGTGGGATAGCCTCACCAGTTAGCCACCTAATTAAGCAAAATGACTTGTCTTATAAATTAAATCCTGTTAATGATGACCAGATGCTGACAAAAATCACAAGGGATTATACTGCATAATGATTACTTAAAAATCATATTAGGGGTTTTGTAGCAGGCTTTGTCTGCAAGCACAGTCTGAGGAGAACTGTGCCTTGCACCTCCTTGCTTGCAGCTTTGTGGCTGTCAGTGCCTGGGGACTTATATCCCTTGCCAGTGGTTTAGAAGGGAAACTCAAGTTTGGAGAGCTTGTGGATCCATCCTTTCTTAAAATAATGGAAGCATTTTTGCTCAGGGCTACTCAATGCATCTGCATGAATGCACGCGATTTCTGGTGAGGGTGTGATTGGCCAAAGCTATTTACTGGGGAATTGTCAGAGGTTCATTTTTGGAAAGAGGCTGTCCAGGATTTCACTTTGACATGGGCTCTAAGGCACAGCTCCCAAACGCCCATTCCTACGGTGATTCTGCCTGCGGCCAGACTGCTGTACTTGCATGGCAGTCTGCTTTTGGGCTGCCCCTGGAAACCCTGCAGTCTGGAGTTTTGCTCTCCTGGCAGAGCCTAAGCCACGGTCTGCACACTAGCAAGAAGGCCTCACTCTTCTGGCATGGGTGTTACTAGCTGTCCAGGACATCCCCTGAAGAGCTACGGGGTCTTGGGCTGGGGAGTCAGGCTGCTGTTGTAGAGGAGTAAGAGGAAAAGGCTGAGACTGGTATGACTGGAGAATAAATGGGAACATCTGAATGTGGAGGCACCAGCTGGAGGATGCAACAGGTTGTGGCTATCAGCATAGCCTGTATCCTTAGAGGGCAGCTAGGCTGTGCACAGGTCTTTGAAACCTGACGACTGCTTGAAAGACTTGGACAACCCTGCACTAGCATTTGGAAACTGCAGGTTGGGAAAGCACAAGGGAAAGATCTGTTCTTAGAGAAAACCAACAAATGTTGCTGCTGTGGTTGCAGCAAAGCAGCAAGCTAATCAAATCAAAGATGTTAAACTTATATTAAACTCATCAGAAATAAACAGTGGAAAACTTTAAGTTATAGTTAAAAGTAGACCAGGAGATTAAGACTGAAGCTTTGGGAAAGTTTGCTTTGGCTTTTGTTGCAAAACTGGAATAACATTAATCAAACTTACTATTCCTATGCCAACATGAAATTATTCTTGTCTTGTCAGAAATTATCCAAGTTTTGGGGATTTAAGATTGATCAAATCTTTGGAAAGGGGAGAGGTATGTATGCTTTTTTTTTTTTTCCCCAAGAAGAGTTGCAGATCAAGACATATACTATGGTCCCCTTGGCAAGCTCTACCGTGAAATTCTAACTTCTGAAGCAGGGAAATTTCAGATTGCAGTTTCTAATTTGGGATTTGCTTTATCTAACTGTGATTCAAGTTGGTTAAAGTTAGAAACAATTATGAAGTTGCACCTCTTTGTATTAGGTATATTATTAATAATAATTGAAAGTAATTGAAGAGTAGCTTTGTTTTCTACAAAATAATATTAGTTAACTGAACAGAGATTTAAAAATTTGCCCTGAGGTAACATGTATGTTTTAAGATGCATCCACTCATCATTTACTGTGAAGAATCTGAGGGATGAATAATCTTACTTATGCAGGTTTTGTAAATCTCTCAAAGATACTGGGAGGCTTTCATGTTTTTCAGATTGAGGTTTCAGATTAACATGTTCAGAGTTATTCCAAGTCCTTTTACTCATGTTTAACACAGCATGTGCTGACATTCTATGGTCCCACTGGTCTGCTTCTCATTGTAGATTATTGCAAAAAAATTAAAAATTCTCTTTGAAACTTACACAGATATCTGGAGAGTTGTAGATGTTGTAAATTTCACTCCATACATTAATAATTATATGTACTTACTGAGAGTACACTTGATCCCACTACATCATTGATGAAAATATTGAACAGTACTTGTCCCATCTAGGGCTCCTGGGGGACACCTCTTGTCACTGATCTCCATCTGGACATTGAACAACTGATCACTACCCTCTGGATGCAACCATCCAATAAATTTTACACCCACCAAATAATCCATCCATCAAATCCATACCCCTCCAATTTAGTTGTGGGGGCCTGCATCAGAGGTCTTAGGGAGGTCTAGATAGAGGACTGCCATAGCTCTTCCCTTGTCTGCTGATGTTTTCACTCCATCATAGGAGGCCACCAGGTTGTTCGTGCAGGACCTGTCCTTGGTGAAGTCATGTTAGCTGTCTTAAATCACCTTCCTGTCCTCAATGTGCCTTAGCATAGCTTCTAGGAGTATCTGTTCCATGATCTCCCCAGGTATGTGGGTGAGACTAACAGGTTGGTTGTTGCCAGGGTTCTCCTTTCTACACATTTTAAATAAGGGTTTAATTTTTCACTTTTCTAGTCAACAGGAACTTCACCTGGCTTCCATGACTTTCCAAATATCATGGAGAGTGTTTTGGCAATTGGGACAGCCAATTTCAGGCAATTCCTGGGACTCTGGTCCTGGGACTACTACCTTGCAAGGTTCTATAGACTTGTTTGTGTTCAGATCAAGAACTTGATCTTCCCTTACAGTGGGAGACCCTTTGCTCCTCCAGTTGAGATCTTGTGGTTTATCTACTTGAGAGGAGTGGGAAAAGAGGTTGCCAGTGAAAACTGAGCCAAAAGAATTGTTGAGTCCGTGCTATGTGCCCAGATATCCATTCTATTGTCAGTCCTAGCCTTTGCCACCAAGGTCAAATCATGCTTGACAAACCTAGATCACCTTCTAAGACAAAGTAACCTGCTCAATTTGGGGTGAGTAGAAGAAACAAGTGAGCCCAGGATATCAGAGGCTGCTGCTCTGAATTTCAGGAGAGCAAATCTTAAGCTATTCAAGGAACTATCTAGGAGACTGCTCTGGGGAATCTGCTTTTGAGGGTTTAGGAAGCCACGAGTCCTGATCAGCCTTTAAGAATCACCTTTCAGAAGCACAGGAGCAGGCAATTCCCCTGCAGAAAGGGATCTGGGTGTGCTGGCTGACAGCACTCAATATGAGTCAGCTCGATATGAGTCAGCAGTGTACCCTGGCAGCCAAGAGGGTGAACTGCATCCAGGGATGCATCACATACAGCACAACCAGCTGGTTATAAGAGGGGATTATCCCTCTGTATTTAACATTGGTGCAGCCTGACATTGAACGGTTCTGGGTCCTACAATTTAAAAAGGATATGAAGGTCTTTGAATGTATCCAGAGCAGGGCAACAAAGCTGGGGCTGGAAGGCATGCCTTAATGAGGACAAGCTGAGGACTCTGAGTTTGTCTACTTTGGAGAGAAGCAGGCTTCAGGGTGACCTCAGTGCTCTCTACAGCTTCCTAAGGAGGGAAAGTGGAGAGGGAGGTACTGATTTCTTCTCCCTTCTGAATTCTATAATTTAGAGTTCAGTGCTGTATATAGGCAGCAATGAGAGAGGGAAAGAAAGATCTAGACTCCAAGGTCAGAGAGGGGCCTGTTTTTGAACCCAAGACATTTAATTAAGACCTAGCCAGCTAACTACTAGAAATCCCCAAATGGCAAAGAGCTGAACTGTCTTATGAAAGTGTCTTTGTATATTATTAGTCCTTCAGTTAAATAATGCCAGATGTAAATTTGATGGATGAATGAAATGTTATAAAATAAATTGCTCATGAGATTGACTTAGAACAATTTGCTTTTTTCATCCAAGATCTTCAAAAAGATGAAGCTCTAGTGAGGCTGCTGAGATTCAGGTGAATAAGAAAGTCTTGTCCTGCTCTATAAAAGGTCACATACATATTGGAACATGTATATCTGTGTCTTCTCATATTTGCAGTAACTTTAAGTGCCAAACTACTGGATAATTTCTTCTATAATACTAGGCACCTAGTCCACTTAGTAATTTACTTTAATGTCATACGTGATTAGTGTTCCAGTGATGCTGGTGTGAGATTATAATAAATCTACAGTGTCAGTAAACAGACTTCCAAGTCATTTGGGAAGTAGAACAGTGACTTGAAAAGAGAGAGAACTGTATTCCCATGTGGTTTGCTTGGTGTGGGAGATGCTCATGTTGTTCCCATGAAGAACAGCTGAGATTACATATGTAAATTTCAATTACTTCAGATAAGAATAGACTTAATAATTTTCAGGAATTTCCTGGCTGCCAAAAAAATATAGTTTATCTCATTAAAGTTTTTTGTGGGTTTTTTTTTCATTGCACGGTAGAAAGTTAGAGAAATGGTGACTAATCTTGCTGAAAAATAAAGATTTCTGGTGAGAAAATCAAAACATTCTAAGTACTATAGAAGATATCTATCATCATATTATGATGATCATGATTTATGCATATATATCTCACAATACTATGATATATGCTGCCTAGAAGCTCAGATCTAGCCGGAGCACATATGTGTGGCTTAGAGGGTTCACACAGAAGGTCAGGTTCACTGGTACTCAATATTCATCTGGCATCTGGTGGCTTCTCTGGCTTGAATTAAACTGTCTTGTCAAACCAATGAGTCCTGTCAGTCTTGGGCATAGATTTTCTCAGAGTCTTTTCTTAGGGTCTAAAGGATCTGGGGATAAAAGGAAATAGCTTAAGTAATAATAAATATGTATGTGGGTTCATATGGATTGTTTATTAGTTTGAGCAGTTGTGGAGGGAAAGTATGCAACCAGATTATTCATAAAATGCAGGACTGAATGCAAATCTCAGAGGTCTTTTCCAACCTATAAGATCCTGTGAATCTGTTATCAAGCATTGGGACAGGCTGTCCACGGAAGTGGTTGAGTCACCATCTCTGGAGGTATTTAAAAGACATGTAGATGTGGCGCTTAGGGATGTGGTTTAGTGGTGGACTTGGTAGTGTTAGGCTTACAGTTGGCCTCAATTATCTTAAAGATCTTTTCCAACTTCCATGGTTCTGTGACTCTGTGGATTGACCGTAAGTGCAGTTAACAGTTTCACTAAGTATATTAATAGATTTTATGAAATTCAGTTGCAAATTTTCCAAACTATCTCCCCATACTAGATTGTAGAGATGCTGGTTTTGCTGGGAATATACCTGTGCTTTGGCTGTGGGATGATTTGAGTCTGCCCCGTGTCATTTATGTGCTGTAACACAGAGCATTATTATATCTCTGAACTCCTAAATCGATAGCTATGACTTTGATTTCCTCATGCTATGTGTAAGCCACTCTTTTGAGTCTCACCAGTAGGGCTTGTGAGAGTTATACTTCATTGTGCTCCAATATATTGCCTGAGATATGTCTTTTCATGCATACATATTCTGCAATTGTAACAAGGATGTAGTAGCCCAGATGGCAAGTCATCTAAATACTCGTTTTCCTCTCACAAACACTAGCTTGTTGAACATAAAGAAGTATGTTCAACATACCTGCACAATGGAGTCCTTAACCGAATAGTCTGTCACTGTATCCTATTAGAAAGTTCAGGGCCCAGTAAAAACTTACTGAGGATTACCTCCTAAAATGAGCAATAGGAAGAAAGTTGTGTGCATATTCCTCCTTCTTCCACTTTTTGAAGTAAGAGAAAGGCCTTGGAGAATGGGACTTGGCCTGCTGGGAGACAAAGGGAAGGAGTATGTAAATAATGGGTGATCCACAAGGGTTCTGCTTTTAGAAGCATGTTGAAAAACCTGAAGTCTGCACTACTTGGAAAACCAGAGCCCTCACAGCTGAGGCCTTTCACAAGCTTTTCAGACAAATACATGTGGATCGCCTTTCTCCTCCTCTTACCGGAACAACGTACTTCTGGGAACAACAGCAAAAAGATTTTCCAAGGGCTTTCTGATCCTTTTACCGTCCATCGTGGCTGGATGTTATAATAGACTACAACATCTTGACTTTCAATGTAGGCTGCTGGGCACTTTCTGATATACAGAATGTTCTTGCCAGGTTGAACATCAAAAATTAAAATGTGTAAAACCATCAGTTACTATAAAAATCTTTGGCTTTCTATCTAACATGGGCAGTGTACGTGTTAAATTTTTTTTTCTCTATCTCTTTTTTGTTTGTTTGTTTGTTTGTTTGTTTGTTCACTATAACTGCTACTCATGCTCCACAGAGAGTGAAATAAATGAGTCGGGTCATAGAAGATAGTTTTCACATCTTCTCTCAGGGAGCAAATATGTATAACAGTGGCAACACTTTTGATTGCTTTCCATTTATTCCTGCAGATACTAGTTTCTCCTATTGCTTGTTGAAAAGTTTGAAACAACATCAATTTTTAAGGACTTGAAAGTGCTTTTCTATTTAAAATCTAACAAGAAAGGCATAGTTTTAACTCCCAGCACTGCATGTTTGCTTCTTAAGTATGCTGAATATATAGACACCCACCAAAAAGAATAAAATAAAAAGGAAAAGTCCTGGGTGGAGGTTGGGGAGGAAAATGAGTAATTGCTTGGCAGCAAGTCTGCAGGGAGAGAGCTGACACTGTACAGCATATATTTCATGAATAATGAGAGGAGTCTCAGTGCTGTGCAATCACTGCCTATTGGGTCAGAAATTTCACATTAGTGGATGCATCAGAGCAGATTGGTGTCATAAAGACACTCTTTCCAGAGGTAAACATACCTTTTCCTTTGCTGAACTGTCATCTCTTAGTTTGAATAGTGGTACAGAGTAAAGCCTTATGAGATCTATTGGAGGGGTGTCTGGAATTGGAAGCATTTTCACTACGATTTAACTAGTTTGTTTATTTATACAAGAAGGAAATTGCATACACACATATATATAGGTATGTGTAAAGCTCACACATATAATTCCACTTAGTCTAGACAAAAGTCTGTGCATATGTGGTTAATGATGGTTTAAGTACAGCATTTTGTCAAAAGGTAGGAACATCTGGCTTTTGCAAATTCATCTTGTCTATGGTTTTTAGATTACCTTAATGCATTTTTTTGCTTTTCCTATTTACCTCTTTATTCAAAACAAAGTAAGTACTCCATTTTACCTTTATTGACATTTTCAGGGTGTAAACAATTTAAATCTATCTAATACAAGGCTCATTTGGTTTTGCTGGAGTAGGTGATAACTAGGAAGGACTAACAGAATGAGATCGTCTGCACTGGAGTGAGTGCATTCTCTGCAGTACCTTCTGTCTCATTTATTCTTCACCTGGCATCCTCCCCTCCTAGCACTTTGTGATGTTATTTTGTATACACTGTAGTTGCAGGAAGTCATAAACCAAAAAAAGCAGGAAGTGAAGTAAAAGTGAAGTAAAAGGTGCAAGACAAGATAAAAACTATCATTTAGATGTTCAGGCAGTGCGGAGAGTTTGATTAAAACATTGCTTTTATCCTCCTTCCTGGAACGGTCATAAATCTGTTTAACTCATAAATGAATGCTGAGGCAAGTATCTAGAGTCCCTTTTTCTTGGCTAGAAGTTAGCAGGGTTTCCTTGCAAAGAAACCCCACTAGGTATTTTCAGGAAACTTGTGGTACAGTCTCTTTCCCAGCTTTACTGTTAAAATGAACCATCGCAGCAGCACCTGTTATTAGCATTTTCTGATTGCACTCTAAGTTAAGATTTTTTGTATGGTTTGGGGTTTCTATTATTTTTAAATTTTTTTGCCCCTGTTTGGGAAGTTAGTGGAAAACAGAGAAGACATGAGGAAGAAGAAGGCATTCAATCACCATGTCAGCCCCTGTTTGACAGGGTGCTTCAATTGCCTCTAAGGAATTGAAGAGGATGGATAAATTCAATTCACTTGTGCTAGTCATTGAATCATAGAATGATTCACCAAATCAAAGTCAATAAAGTCTGTTCAAACACTCAAACAGGGTAGAAAACAACCCTGTGGGAGATATATCTTCTAGGTTATTCTCTTTGGAGAGAATGATACACTCTAAGCAAGGTTGAAAGAAGCTCAGACATAGCAAAATCATGTGCAACATTAAGAAAAAGGTGTCTTTTTAAACACATGGTGATTAATAGCAAAGCTTTGGCTTATACCTTAAAGAAATGATTTAAAGAAAAGAGTGTAATTCTTCAGGGGAACACTGTGATTGGAATCACCCTATTTGTGTTGCTTATTATGTAACACCTACAACAGGAGCTGTATTTCTGAAGAGTAGGTCTCGCCCCTTGTACTTCTGAGACTTAAGCTTGTTGACGACCATGATTTGATGCATATGTATTTACTGTGCCTAGCAATATAGTGTTGTAAGTGAGCTACCAATTCGTTTCCTTCTGCTTGCTTTCTCTATGTAACATGGGACAGCCTAAAATCCTTATGTTCTGATGGAAAGGTCTGAATTATTCATCAGCCAGTTAATGGCAGGTGATGAGATCTTTTCACTCTACAGCCCTGTCAGTAGGTGTTTATTACTTTGTTTCACAAGCAGCCCTGCTATTACTGTGGGTCCAGAAGAACCCCACACAGAGGAGTGACATGTATCAGTAGAGATAGCTCTTTAAAGACTCTCTTTTGCCTGGGAGGTCATCTGAAGGTTATTATGAACAAATTATTTCTTCATTTCCGCTGAATGAGTAGATAGCCTTAATGATCTGTCACCTAGCAATAGGCTGCCTGTTCAAACATAAAGAATGGCATACTGATGGCTTATAACTAGGATCTGTTCGTTTTAGCTATTCTCTTGTCAAGCATGTTTCCAAGATACATATAGTATTTACATATTCATGAGCTTTTGCAAACATCGATGCCATGAGGGGGGCTGTCTGATAATGTCATACAAGTTTGTACTGTGTCCTGAGGCACTTAAAGTCTATTAAGTGGATCAATTCTGTTCAGTTCTGTTCTTCCCGGGTGGTGTTCTTGGCCTAAAGGAATGGTGCTGCAATCAACGTTTGTGTACAGTACCTTGCTTTTTTCCTGTCCACCTACCTCTTTTCTTTGTTGAAAGCTAATTCTATTTTATAGAAAAGCATTATGTTGAACCAAATTACATCTTAGAAAGCCAGAGCACCACTTTCTTATGCTACTGCTGTTTAGAGATGCAGTTGTGACTGTTTGGCTGCAGGCAGGGAAAGTGACCTGCCCAAGCAAAAGAGCTGTTTTTAAAAGTATGTTTTAAAACTCTATTAAGATATTGATCTCTGACCCATGATCTCAATAAGGGGTGGGGGTGGACTAGGTGATCTCTAGAGATCCATTCTTACCCCTACCATTCTGTGATTCTGTGACTTTTTCTGGCATGCAAAGGTGGGAGAAAACAAGAATTAGAAATAACAGTGGGGGTGTAGCATGTGGGCTGGTGAAACAGGGAAGAGAAAAAGAGAATGAATCTTCCCCACTGAAACAGTGAAGAACCATGTATTACTCTTCCCAATCTGACCTTTCGCTGTCTTGACCATATGTTTGCTAACACCCTATATTTTCAACAGAGATGGCAGCTGATAAAATGAAAGCATGAACAACAGTAAAAACTGGAATGTGGTTTGGGCTATTTTCTGAGATTAAAAGAACCAGGTGAAAAGAGATAATTTTCTGGAGGTGTCATTTGCTTTTTCGTCTGGAAATTTGTGCCATTTCCTGTTCCCTTCATTGCTTAATAAAGAGGAAAGTGGGGATACCTCAGAACGTAGGAAAGTAAAGAAATGATAAAAGAGCCAAACTGCCATTTCCCTCCATCCTTCAAAAGATGGAAGACTCAGGAGACAACAAGTGTTCTCACTTCTTGCCATGTACTGGAGTGTGGGCCTTCATTCAGGAGAGTCTGAAGGAAGAGACAGAAGGGTAAACAGGAAATAATATTGTAGCATACTCTTTTGGGAAATTGTAGTGTTAGGTTAAAACAAAAAATTTGGTTTGCAGCACAGCACAATTATTTTCTGGAAGATCTAAACTATAGTATAATATGTGGTGTACTGTTTATGACCCATGTTTGAGGTTCCAGGCTCCACAAAGACAAGGGTTACAAAGAAAGAAAGAAGTGTATTGAAAAGCTGTATAGGAGCTACCAGTGTAGATGAAAATCTAGCCCTGACTGGCCTCCAAACATCAATGAACTCTAGTACAAACGTGATCACTCACTAAGGAAATTTCACATTTGCATATGGAAGAAGATTTTACATGGACAGGCTGATGTCTTGGCTATCTTTGAAATGACAGTTTTAAGTCCTAAAGTGAAAGTAGCATGTCATACTTGCATAGGGTCTGTATATTGTAGCCAATCAAAATATGGCAAAGATTTTTTTCCAGAGGAAAAGGTTTCTTTGAATCTTTATGTGGTATGCTGGTTTTATTTTTCAGTTAAAGACTCATACTTGGTTTTAGTCTTCAAAAACTAAAAAAATCTCGAACAGAGAATTTTTTTTTTTAGGTCCCAAGTGAAAAAAAAATGAAAATGTCCCAACACTTTCTGATTTTTTCCAGTTACTAGTTTTTTCTAGTTACCCCCCCTTTTTTTTTTCCAGTTTATTAGAACTTGCCTTTCAAACAACATTTGTTATTGCTGACAAATTTATTTTTCTGAATATTTAAATTATTTCTGTCAGAAATGTCTCATGTTTTCAAATGAAAATAAGGCTACAAACTACAGAGGAGGAGCTAAGAAATGTATCAAATTGAGATGTGTCCTTGTGACAGCAACTTCATAGAATCATAGAGTGCCAAGGATCACCTGGTCCAACATTTCACGGCAAAGGCAAGGTCTAGGTAAGATCGCACAGCATGCTCTCCAGCTTAATCTTTAAATTGTCCGCTGTTGAGAAATCTACCACTTCCCTGGACAGATTATTCCAGTGGCTGATTGCTTTCGTTATGAAACTTATTCCTCTTGTGTCCCATTAGTATCTCTCTGGAAGTAACTTCTACCCATATCTTAATAAAAATTACATAATATTTCACCTAGAAAGTATGTAAACCATGTCAATTTAAATACTTACAGACACATGGAGAAGTGACATGCTGGAACAAGGTGTAGCTTAGTATATGAAGATAAATACAAAAATGAAATTTAAGTAGCCGTTCATTCTTTGAATTAAACCAGTAGCTTCTTCTCCAACTCTCACTGACTATTTAGTATCCTGAAAGAAGAAAAAACAGTACAGAAAATCTTGTTGTTTATGACAAACAATGTCAGATAGTGAAAATGAACATAGACTTTAAATTACTGTACCAAGCCAGAGGCATAGGCTGGAGTAGAACTAGGTATGTAGAACTCAATGTATTTAATTCATTTCTTCCCCAGTCCCTCTTTGTCATGTTTTACTAATTTGCATTATAAATATGTGTTATTTGGTGCACCACTTTTTGTGTCTTTAAAATTCTTTAACAGAGATCCATGCTTTCAGTATCATTGTTTTGCTTCTGATAAAAAAAAATAAAATAAAAAAAATCCTGTTACTTGTGAAGGAATTCGAATCAATTTCCCTATGAAGTGCACCTGCTTTGATAAAAAGGAGTCCCAGAGCAAGGTGCTCTCAGTTTAGTCAGTAGCGGGGGGCTACATGTAGTTGCTTGAAGTTTTACGAAGTATGCATTGTTGGATGCAGAGGAGACAGAAATTTCTTTTTAATGTCATATTTCTTTTCTGAATATGATACAGAGTAGAATTCATTATGGGCCTGATTCCATATGCTTCAATTTCTGTGATGATGTGATGTACTCTCACCCCCTGTTGAAGTGAAGATTTGTGCAAAGCTTTCCATGGACATATTGAGCTCAAACAGCTTTAGCAGAATGTGGTCTTAGTCACATCCTCTGTAGTTAGAGGAGGACTTTGTCCAAAAGACTGCCATAAAAGTACGTATCAACAACAAGGCATTGAAAGAGAATTTGTATTTACTTCTGATCAGAAGCGTAGAGGCCAAACAAAGAGTGAATATCGCCTGGGATGGAAACGGTCGATTATTGAATGTGACTAGTAAAACTACTCTGGTTTCTTGGGAAAGCATCTTTCTTTTTTAATTTTTAAATTCTCCATTTGTTATCTTGTAAAATACTATGTGTCTTTTATCTTACTGGATTAAACACACATTAGATACAGATTTTATGTAGCTGTCCTGAATATATCAGGCCTTTTCAATGAGGCTTTGATCTATTTTGAAGCCTTTGAAACCTGACTTGGATGAAATGTCAATGTATTCATGGTGTAACGCAATGAGGAGCATGGCAGCTTCTATTACTATCTTTGAGAGTTTATTAGAGAAATGATGCCTGACAAGAACTACACTTTATAGAAGAATTGTTAATTTTGAAATTAGCTCTGGCAGATCTGCTTAAAGAAGTTTATAGGGGGGAAAAGTGCTCTCAAAATCATCTGAAATGAAGCCTGCAGTGAAGGTTGAAGTAGAAAGGTTGATGGGAGAATATGTTAGTTCTACCTGCTTTAATCCATTTGTTACCAGGAGGGATCTTAAACTGTGTGCAGATTAATGAAGCATTTGAGTCAGATATATACTGATGAACTTATGCCTGTTTCTCTACCCTTTGTTGCTACGGAACCAGAGAGATGTGAAATTGCCAAAGAACCTACGCCCTGCTCAGAGCTCCTCTGATAGTCAATCAGAAAATAAAATGGAACATTTAGGAAATGAGGTCCCAGCTTTCTGATCACATGTAATGCATGAAAGGCTGCCTTTTCTGGTGTGTACTTTGCTAATGTGTGTGGTATTGGAACATTAACTAAACTGTTGAGTATGACAGAACGTAAGGAATAAAAGTTACTGTCCTCCACACAGCCTATCTAATCGAGTGTTTTGTGGAAAAATTTCAGGTATTTGTCACCTTCTTGCCTGCAATCAGGACATACCCAGAGCTTACTGCACAACTGCTTCGGTTTATAGAAACAGGGATTATATGTGCACCAGATAAGTTTCACGTGGGGGTCTTTGGTCCTGTCATACAGATTCTAACTGAACATTTAGAATCATCGTCCTTTAAAAACAGCTTTATAATGTCCTATCTGTGAGCACCTTTGCCCCTCTTCCTCTGCCTCTGCAACATGTAGGAGATACAGAACAGCCTTGCAGCTGTGCCATCAGTGAGAGGGCCAGTTTGAGGCTCAGTGGGAGAAGAGCCATTTACCAAAGCCCTCAGTGACTAGCCAGTAAGTAAATAACACAGCATCACTAAACTAGGAATATTGTTTGGAAAGCAGTGGGAGAACTTCCCAAATGTCACTCAAAGTCAGAGTATAGTAAAAAGAAGATGTATGTTTTATTACAGAGGTAGCTTCTAAAGCATATGTCATGGATTTAATTAAGTTCGTATTCAAAGGTAGAGGCCCTGTGAAGAAACAATATCTGTCTACTTACTGGTTTTGCAAGTTGCATTGCATTATCATTTTCCTGATGAGTGATGAGAAAATGCAATGGATGCTGAAGGTTGGGATATCCTGGAATCTTACAGACTAGGGGATCTAATAAGTCTATGCTTGTCTACTTTTCCTATTTAGTCTAATTTTACCTAAAGTGGCCTCATTTCTGGAAAACTGAGAAAAATGCAAACTTCTTCCTTTGAAAGTTGTAGGAAGGCTTTTCTACCTTCTGTTGCATTCGGTGATACTTTGCAATCAACTTATTGTATTTTACCATGATCAGTGTTTTGCTGTTATAGGGGTGTTACACCATTGTTTGGGGTTTTTTTGTTTGTTTGTTTGCTGTTTTCTTTTTTTTTTTTTTTTTCATCACGGTTCAATCTGTTAAATGATATTATGAAATCTTTTTAGTGTTTTTTGTTTCTGATAGAAAACGACAATGATGGAATAGAAAAGGTAACAGAAAAAGTTTAGCCAGTGTTTTCTTTCTATGACTGAGTATAAATTAGAGACAACAGCTTGCAAATGGTACACTTTGGGAGGCAGTTTCTGCTGTAATGAAGATTGCAAGCAGCAGATGGAATTCCTAGAAAAACCCCTTCTGTCTCTTGGTGGAATTTTTGTCTTGAAAATCGCAGGTCTTTTTCAGTTCAGCTGTGTCTACAAGGCTCTACACTGATCTAGTCAGGGTATTGCGAGCAGAAGGAGCTGTATGTCACTGTTGTTCAGTTAACTAAAAGATTGCATCTCTGGAATATAAAAGATTTTGGTGTAGAAGAAAACTTGGCAGATTTTTTTCTGGTGTATGGTCCTTTATGTGCTCTGTGAGCTAGGTAGGATCCAGGCACCAGGGCTGAATCTCATGCAGCAGATGAACCAAAATCCAGTGACACAAGGCAGTCAAAGGAGCTTGTTAGAGGGAAGAATATTCACACAGGTAATCTTGTATCTGTATTGAACAATTTCCTAAGGTGGAGGTTCTGGTGGTAGGAATCTGATTAATGATTGGAAGACGAGAAAGCTAGGATTTCTGCTCTATGCTGAACCACAAGGAAAGGAGATAAGAAAAAAATCAATTTTCAAGAAAATCTATGTTTTGTCTTTGGGTCTGTCTGCCTCCTCTATCTGCCTTCTTTCTCCTGGTGGAAGGCGGTAACACCTAGAAGCTGAGAAAACCGCATCAATGCAGGTATGAGAAAAAGACTGGTCTTCAGCATAAGCATGTGTTATTAATAATTGAAAAACCCTTCCCTGTCTCACCTTCCTCAACAGTCTATTGCGTGACACCTCTGCACCCCATGTCCCTGCACTGGAAAGGTACAAGAATTATAAGGGCACATAGTAATCAACGAGGAAAATTTTCTGTCTGAAAAATATGCACTCTGCCCCCTTTTCACTCTTCATCCTGAAAATAGCAAAGGGTACAGAATTTTGGGACTAATTTGAGATGGGACCCCAGGACAGCTGATTTTTAGTGTCACTAATGTCTTATCTGTAAATAGTGCTACCATCTTTGGCAACCCCATTTTAACTGTACAAAGATGATAGCATAATACTTATACACTATTACCCTTGGGAAAGCAGAAGTTTGTGAAATCCAAGACCAAGTGAGCTGAGGCATGGAACTTCAATGGTTTTAAAATAAGCTACAGTGAGACTAGGATCTGTCAGTTCTATAACAAGAAACATAAAAATATATGTGTGGTATTACATACCCTTGTGATTACAACAAGTATATGTCTACATATATAGCTTAATGACAAAAATAGTGTTGATTTGCATAGTCCAATGTTTTGTTGTAGCTCTGCCTAGAAAAATCTTAGAAGTGTAAGAGTAATTTATAAGAAACATTCTTTTTCTAGACAAACAAAGATTTACAAACTTTTTTTGGAGAGGATCAGTTTTCTCTTTGTTACTTCTTCAGTGATTTTATCTCCATTTTCTCAGACACACAAAACCTTGAAAAATTCTTCAATGGCAATGCTTAAACTCAGTTCACAGTGTATTTGGCTTATCTTTTATCTTTTTAATCCTTAAATGAAAAATAATTTTACAGTGTATTTTCTATAACAATTTCTGCTACCGTCTTGGTGTTTGTGAAAACCTATTCAGAACTGAGACGTCATTACTTAAGAGGCCCTGTTCCTCCACGTTTTCATCTTTAAGTGCTCTGGCAATATAGCCTTGATTTCATCAAGCCAGGCTATTTTTAATCAAGTTGACAAGTACATTTTCTAACCTCAAATTAGATTCT
Organism: Thinocorus orbignyianus; assembly: GCA_013400375.1. NCBI lineage: Eukaryota > Metazoa > Chordata > Aves > Ciconiiformes > Thinocoridae > Thinocorus > Thinocorus orbignyianus. Next base: position 82,105 of record VXBW01003973.1, read on the forward strand.
GGTAACTGAAAAAGTTGATAGTAGGGATGTTCTCAGGATCTAGACTACACTCCCTGTGTTTCTATTGAGAACGGCACTAAATGCCTTACACATAGGAGTCAAGGGATGCTGCCATTCCCTAAGAACTTTTATGAAGGTAGTAATTTTCTTACATGGATAAGTTAGAGGCAAAACATCATTTCCTCCATGTAGACTAACTCAGTTTTTATATGTATCAGGAAGGAGACAGCAGATTTTAACCAGGCCAAAAGTGCGAGAGCTACTCATCTTGGAGCGTCCATGGAGAGCTTTATTTTATGCTTACTGTTAAACACTTATAGATATGCCAGGGCATTTAAATCCAACAGTACTGTAGTGCGCATCCATAACCCTATGCTTCTCTGCACATTTTACTATCTTGGTTTGATGCTACTGACTGCTTTTCACTTAAGCAAGCCTCTGGACTTTTAAGCCCTCTACAACTTTATGTTTTGGAAACTGTTGAGTACATCAAATTTTCAATCCTGGTGACAGTGTTCCACAGCTATTTGTCTCTCATGTGACTTGTTCTGGGCTGTAGAGCCTCTATTACTTGGATAGCATTATTCCTAAGACTGTTTGTCACATTTCTGAGTTTTTTCTTCCAGGCAATTTACAGTCTCGTTCTTTACACCAATTTTGGTTAACTGTCCCAAAACAGAGGACTAACTTTTGAATTTGTAGCTCCCTGTGGAGTTTTGCCATTTCACTTCCTTGAGTGTCCATGTTTCTGTTTTTTTGAACTTTAAAGAAGAATACAGTTAGGACATTGCTCTGTCATTTTCTTACACATTCCTGATGTTTCTGTGAAAGATTTTTATAATTCACACGCTCTGTCTGGCTAGTAGGTCTGAACCTCCCGGAATAAAAGGCAGCTACCTGGTAGATTTTCCTTAAGCTGGTACTTCTTGCTTGTAGAAACAGAGAAAAATATGATGTAGAGCTAAAAGGGAGAAAACATCCAATTATTAGGAATTATTTACCCTGACTAAATTTGTATTAGTCTTACATGCTTAAGATAGTATACATGTCATTCCTATTATACCTGAAACAAGGATTGGGGACAAAAGCTCCTTTATTCTTTCAGTATTCTGCCATCATATGTGCCAATTTGTTTAGAGATGATGACTTAGATTATCTGATCTTGCTGAATGTTTTTAAAAATTGAGATAGATATTAATCACAAATTGTTATCCATTATTTTAATATTCCCTTTATTTAAAAAATGTTATGTAAGTATGGTTAGTTTTTGAGGTACCTAATAAATTGCACAGCTCATTCTCACTACCTCACTGAAATAAATTATAACACTTACCAGACTGATAATTAAAAGAATATTTTGTTTCATAAAAACTGGGTTTAGATGCCCCCATAAATCTGGTGAAACATACCTTATCAGAATACTTTTTATGTTGTCTTTGTAAAGTATTCAAGTGTTTTCTTGCCTGATTGGTAACACAAAAGGTTAAAGTGATAAACTGATTTTACTTCAGAGGAAGTGATTAGTTAATGAGGATGATCAATATTTTAAGCAAATTAGTATGACAAACACATAAAATAGTGCTTCACAACAATCTGGAAATTGTTACTAAATTAATATAACACGTATCCTAAATATAAATATTGTTGCTTCCTGTTTATATTGAAAATTGATCACTAATGTGGTAATAGAATCACAGAATGGCCAGAGTTGGAAAGAACCTTAAAGATCACATAATTCCAACCTGCCTGTCATGGGCAGAGACACCTTCCACTGCAACAGGTTGCTTAAAGCCATATCCAGCCTGGTCTTGAACACTTCCAGGGATGGGCCACCCACAACTTCCCTGGGCAACTTGTTCCGGTGTCTCACCACCCTCACAGTAAAGAATTTTCTTCTAATATCTAATTTATCTACCTTTTTTTTTCTGTTTAAAACTATTATATCTTGTCATATCACTACACTCCCAGACAAAGAGTCCCTCCTCATCTCTCCTGTATGCCCCTTCTAGGTATTGGAAGACTGCTGAAAGATCTTCCCAGCCCCAGCTCTCTCAGCCTGTCTTCATAGGAGAGGTGCTCCAGCCCTCTGATCCTTTTTGTGGTCCTCCTCTGGACTTGCTCCAACAGCACCATGTCCTTCCTGTGTAGAGGACTTCAAAGTTTGACCCAGTACTCCAGGTGGGGTCTCACCAGAACACAGGGGCAGAATCGTGTTCCTCAACCTGCTGGCCATGATCTCTGAAATAAAATGGAGCAAGATTAGCAGTGAATATGCACCACTCAGAGCATATATTATGATTTGGGCCTTAAAAATAGGCAACCTTTCTTTGCAGAGACTTGTTCCTTCAAAATGTCATTAGGACTTGATGCTGTGTTAGGCGTTTACATGTGGAACAATTTGGACTTTTACAGACCAATGCTTATATTCCTAATGCTGAAAAGTTGAGATTAGCTTTTAAAATGGAATACCATTGCTTAAGAAGGATTTTAACTAGAAGTTGAACACATTATAGATCAGCATTGTTTTCCTGTCTTTTAAACATGGCTGTGACCAACTTTGTGTTAGTGTACCTGGAGTAATGTTGAGCTGAGTTGTCTTTTTCTCTAACTGACTTTTACAAAGTACGTTATGGTGTCTCTGTGCCGTATCAATGTCATGGCTCTGCCAATATTTTTCCAAGCTGCTCATCCCATACAACTTTCTATTTATAAGCATAAGTGATCAAATTAGTATTGCGTAATCAGGATTGCATAAAAACTTGGAATGGCAAGACTATAGGGATAAAAATCATTACTTTTTTCCTGCCAACATTGTGTAGACCATTGCAGGCTAAGAAGATCTACTATAAGTTGTTAAACAATCCAAAATACAGCATGAAAGAAAACAGACTTGTATTTATACTTGTGTGGGTTTACAACATAGTGTGACTAAGGCATGGCTAAATCAGAAAGGCATGACCTGTATGTGTATGGTGGAGGCATAGGATGCTAACAGTGTCTGTCTCACCTTTTCTACTTCTACCTCTTGCTGTCTGCCTTGCTGCTAAGTACATCTAAGTACATCTTGACCATGACCATGACCATTCAAGCTATTAGCCTATTTATCCATATCTTGTTTGTAAAAGAGCATTACTCTCCAATACTAGGATAAAAGTGGGATGAGACTGAAGTAATATTTCAGATTATTTTTTACCTGGAGAAGTTACTTAAGGCACCTACTAATTTTCTGTGGTTGCATTTTGCTCTTCATCACTACAGTTAGCTGCTGATAAATCTGAATGTATCTCTGATTTCTATGATCGTGGATGATAAAATGGATCACATATTGTCAGAGGCAGAGATTTTCATTTTCATTTTGATGTTAGGGTCAAGAGTGTCTCTTTGTTTCTGAAATACTTAAAAAATTTTCAAATTATTAGTGTACTCTTAACAGAGAATTCTAACAAAAATGGGATGCTTTCAGTGACCTACATCCACACTGATTACCTGTTTCATTATTGTTTGCCCTTAACCAAAGGAAATAAAATACACATCTGCAGTAATGAAAACTAGGTCAGCCCACAAATCCTCTGCATCAAAACCAGAACGGAATATATGTTCCACAGGAAAATGAGAAACAAATATGTAAATGAAAGGTAATTAAGAGTTTTATATTATCATCCAGAACGACTAGCAGAGAATTATTAAATTATCTTTTCCTTCAGCTCTGTGTAACCTACACTCTGAGTAAACAAGAGACATTGCAAATAAATTACTTTTGTCTTCCTTGAAAGATTTTTGAACAAAATATTAGAATTAAATTATCTGATTCCAAAATTTTCCTTTCCTTTCAGCGGGCTTGCCAAATAACTTTGAGCAATCAAGACAGGAATTGCAAATGTTTCAGGAAAATCTGAAAGAACTTTCATACCTAGAGAGGAAGACCTATTTTGCTTCCTATTTGGTGTCTAATCCTAGATCAAAGAGGGATGAATATGTGTATTGGCACTTCATCATAATTAGAAGTTTGCTGTAATTTATACAAGTAAAACTTAAGGTGTGTTCCACTGATACATACTTCTAAGCGAATGGATTCTGTGCACAGCATGTGTACTTGGGACATCTGAGATCCTAATTTTAATTCCGCTTAGCAGCTCCCTTTTCTGTGGTTATGATTTGTGAATGTTGGAAGTTTGCAGGTTGAAAGAAATGAGTTAAGATTGTAATGTGAATTTACCATGTAATGTTGCTTTAGTCTTGAACTTCACAGGAGCTATACAGGACAGTGGCTTTTCAGTGAACAGATTTATGTTTGAATCAAAACCTATTTGAGGTGTTGATCTACATCATTCTTCTCAGTCTCTTCATGCCCCTGTTAGACTAACCATCTGAAACACCACACCCAAGGGAACTTTGCTGCAAATTGCACTGGTGTGAACAGTGCTGGTGCTGGTGATAATTTCAGCTGTATGTTTTCAGAGCTCCGTTTTTGAGCACAAGCTTTGTATCAGAATAGAAGGGGAAACATAAATCCTTGCAGAAAAGGCATTTCTTGGGGTAAATAAATGAATGAAAAATACATCAGAAGGTTGTCATTTCGGTAGAACCAGATGTGCCTGGGATGAAGTTATGAAGTTAGCTGTCCATTGCCCATTTGGAGCTGTGCTTTGCATTTGTGGCTAAAACAGCGTTGATAATACATCAGTTTTGGCTACTGCTGAACAGCCCTTGCACAGCAACAATACTTTCTCTCTGCTCCCTTCCCCAGCAAAGGCCAGTAGGTTGGGGGCTGGGCAAGAGCTTAGGAGGGGACTCTTACTGGCACAGCCAATCCCAACTGGCCAAAAGAATATCCCACGACACCTGGAACAAGCTGACCAGAGAAGTAGTTGAGTAACTTTCCCTGGAAATATTTAAAACACTTGTAGATGTGGGATTCAGGGACCCAGTTTAGTGGTGGGCTTGGCAGTGCTAGGTTTACAGTTGGATGTGATGATTTTAAAGGTGTTTTCCAACCTGAGTCATTCTAAGATTCTGTGACACCATGCCTGGCAGTAAAAGCTGACAAAATGGAGTAGGAAGGAGGAACATTCATGGGTACGCCATTTGCTTTCCTAAGTAGCTGTTAGATGTCCTGAGGCCCTTCTTCCTAGGGTGTGGCTGGGAATCTGCCTGCCCACGGGAAACAGTGAATTAATTTCTCTTTTTTGTTTCATTTGCGTGTGCTGCACTTACTTTTCTTATTAAGCCATCTTCATCTTGATCCATGAGTCTTTTCACCTTCCTTCTGCTTACCTCCACATCCCAAGGGGAGTGAGTTAAAGGCAGGGTGGATATTTGGTGGCTAGCCAGGGATGACTCACCATAGTCCTCTTTGGCACCCAATAAGGGACTCAAGGAATGCAAGATAAGGACATCAATTGGGAGAGGTAATAGGCAAAACTTGGACTTGATGTTGCTGGAAAGTGGAATACTTGTGGGGGAGCATTTGTCATTGTAAAGCAGTGAAGCGAGGAGGGCTGGAGTTTCCCCATGTGTAAATCATCAACTTTTGCCACTGTTGTAATAATGTTAATTTGATTTTGGTATGGAGGATCTTTTTATATAAGTTGATATAAGTGTAGATTATGAAGAGTGTGTGATGAATGTGTATTTTAACAACAATTCTTAAAAATAAGTTTTACAGAGGTGAGGGGTGGAAAATATCAGGTTTATGTTGCAAGGTGTTGGCAGTGGGTGCTATAGGGCAGTCCCCATGCAGCACAGCCAGGGCTGCCCCCAGACCAGACATGGCCAGTTCCAGCTTGTTCCAGCTGACCCATCACAGGCCTGACCTGAGCTCCACAACCAGGATGGTAGTTCTGCTGGGAAAGGATAGTTAGGAAAGCTCAAAACACTGTTCAACAGAGAAAAGTGGGGCAAAATGTGACAGAAAGTCGTGGTTTTAGCCAAAATTTATTAAAACCAGACTGACAGATGGNATCAGGGTCAAAGGCAGGCAAACAGGCAGGGTCCTCCTTGGACGTCGGCCACTGAAGAAAGAGAGCTGACCCTGTGATCCCTCAGCTTTTATACTGAGCATGATGTGGATGGGACGGAATACCCCAGTTTGTCAGTTTTGGCCCACCTGTCCTGCCCAATCCTCCCTACAGGTGTGAGCCCTCTACACTTTTCCACTTCTGACCCTCCAACAGGACAAATAATGAAATTCCCTGACCTTGGTTGTTATAACAATAAGTATAAGCAAGGACCTCTCTGCATACTGTTCCTTGGTATGGAAAGGACCCATGCGGTAGTAGTCTATTCCTGATTCACTGAATTCCTAATTCACTTGCAGCCTGCAGTGAAGACCGTGGTGAGCAAATATCCATGCTGCAGCCTGTGAAGGACTACAACTGCAGCAGGTGGACACGTCCTGAAGGAAGCTGCAGCCAAAGGAGAGTCCATGCAGCACCAGGCTTCTGGTGTGAGAGCTGAACTGTACCATAGAAGCATGTTAAGTAAAGGACAGAGGGAGAATGCATATAACAAGATTTAGACAAAAATATAGATCCTTTAAATCTTAACATACTATTGACAGAAAAGAGATTAAATAAGATACTCTAAATCTTAAAGTGCCATTGTCAGCAAAACAAACAGCAAAACAGTTCTAAATAACATAATATAGAAAAATTAATAGCATTACATTAATTGGTAGAATTTTTTTCTTGGTAATAAATGCCGTAAGTTATTTTTATGTTGCTTTGTGGTGGGCTTCTGCTAACATAAATAGTTATTGACTTAGGACATGGATTTATATATTATAATGGATTATAATTGCTGGCACACACAAAGCACCTTAATGTTTAACAGACTTTGGAGATCATAAGTTCTTCTGACTCTGTTTCACGAGGCTTATACAGAAAGTTATTGCACTGTGAACAGTCCCTTTTTTTTTTTTCACCTGGACAATTATTTAGGATCTTCATTGTTCCAACATTGTAAGTACTTTTTAGGAATAATTTCTTGGGCCCAGGTTAAGGACATCACTAGGAAACTTCCTAGCCTGGTACAGCCCTTGGAATACTACCCAATACTGCTTTTCCATCCATCAGGTGGTGGCAAAGCTGCAACACATAGTCCAAGGGTAACCAAAAGAGACTTCAGGGCCTTGGGATGGTTGCTAAGGGAATCTGGAGCACAGGTTATATTTGCGTCTCTACTTCCAGTTGCAAGCAACAACACAGAGAAAAGTAGACAGGTCTAATCCATCAAGACATGGCTTTGTGGCTGGTGTCACTGAGACATTATTGGGCTTTTTGATAATGAGGTGGCCTACATGACACCAAGCTTGCTGGTGAGATTCACCTTTCTCAGAGGTGCAAGAGGGTCTTTGCTCACAAGACAGTGGGCCTCATTGACAGAGTGTAAAACCGGGCTCAAAGGGTAAGGGAGGGTGATATCAGCCTTGCCTGTGATAACCTGTGGGGTGGCACATCATGTTCAGAGGTGTGGGGTGCTAGTGAGGATCCTCAGCCTATAGTGCTGGGACTTGCTGGCTACACTGCAGCACACTTGAAGTCTTATGGAGATGGGCCAGGGGCTCCTGAGGCAGTAGGAGCCTAGAAGGAAACACCAAAGAAATACCTGAAAGCAACTAAGGGGTGTTCTTCTAACATCTCAACGGTGACAAGTTATGCAAGTAATCAGATCCATCACAGTAAGCCATTGCAGAAATGGAGGTTCTGATATGAAAGTCTGAAACGAGTGGCAAGCCTGTCTGATTTCAGTTTATACTGTTATTTCTGATCAAGTGTTTTTTAAAGTGCTTGTTTTTAATTTGGCTTCCACCTTTGAACATCTTCCATTAAGTCAATTCTTGAAAGTCTGAACAAGGAGGAAACAGAAGATTTTAAGTTTTTTATTTATGAGTGTCTATATTTCTGCGTCTGGCTCTGAACTGATGGATGTTAGTGGACATTGTGGGCACTCTGTTTAACTGTAGCTATTAAACTCACGTTTCTAAATATATTTGAGAGTTTGTTCATGCAAATGTTTTCTGTCTTATGAAATATTAAAATTGCTGAGTCGAAGAAAAATGTCTGAATTGGGTTTTATTTTAAAGAGTGAAAGTGATTTGGATAGCAGATTATTGTTACAAACGGGATTGGATTGTCTGCGGCTATGTAAATGTATATTGCTTCCAATCCTCTCTCCCATAACTTTGCTGTTGTAATATAATGTAAGGTTTTAAAATTGCTTTAAATTGATTAATCTTTGATGTATTGTGTTTCCTCTTCCTTGTTTCCCCTTTTAATTATATTTAAAAAAATATTTATTTATTTATTTATTTTTTTAAGTCATGAGAAAACTGCTTTTCTAGAAGTATTTAATTGTAAGGCATATATACCTTCTCTAGGTATACTTCCTTACACCAAAGAAATGTTTTCAACAGAAATTGTGCAAACAGAAGACCAGGCTGTCTCAGATTGCGGGATATTACCAGTTCCATTGATAGTCTTATTCTAGCAGATCTGGCAGGGAAGCTTAATATGGTTTTCTTGTGAAAATTTTTGACAAGTAAAACTCAAACATAGTAAGAAATTTCTAGACTGAAAATTTTTAGGGCCTTTAACATAGCACAGTTGGCACTAAGCAAAAAGAGTGAGGCAGTCCTGATCACATTTGCATTAACACTTCATAGATACTCTGATTGTTCTGCTGTGAGGAGTTTTCTGATCATAGTTGGAACTATAAATGAGTCTGGGTTTCTACCTGTCTAGTTTATCAATCAGTTGGGCTGTCTGCTGTGGCAAAAAGGTGAAACTACTGTCTCCTTCAGGGATGTTTCCTGTTCACAGTAAAAAAATATTTCTATGTGCAGATGTATTTGATCTTGTAATCCTGATAGGTTTAATTATTTAAACAGTTACTCATTAAGTTAGGCAATTTAAGAGTCGCAGAGAACATTTAGTTACTTAAGTGGTCATAGAAGTTTTTTTCCAAATGAACCAGAGTAGCCTTGTAGTTACCCCTGACCTGAATTACCACTACAATTAATGTGCATGCAATAAATTACTTAAGCCACCCACAGGTCAGAGAATGGCTCACTTTCGTATCTGTTCAATTACTCTTGCACATCTGTGCTGTAATAATGATGATTATTTAGGAAGCTTTAAAAGGACTTTGATGGAAACCAAATAGAGGGAAAACAATACAAAAGCTAGCACCACATCTATTTCCCAAACCCATTTAAAAATAGAGATGAATTTGGAAAAATCTTTTATATCAGAGCTTGGGCTCTGCTATATAAGATTACTTTTCAACAATATAAGGTTCATAAGTGCCTTTTCATCATATGAAGAAAGCATGCCTGCTGGCAAATGAATCATATTATAAAAATTGATTGTATCCCAAAAGGGAAAAATGTTATTGAAGATCCAATGGCCTGGGATGATACACCATTGATCATTGTAAGAAATACTTCCAGAAACTGTTTTTAATCTTTCCACCAGAGCATTAGCAATTATTCTTTAGCCCATGGTGAGTAATGACTTGAGTTTCCTAGTTTCCCAATCGATAAAACATTTACCCTACCGCTACAAATGTGCTCTTCGCTTAGACAAGCAAAATTTTTCTTCCAATTACTCTTTTTTTAGTGTGACCTCATAAAATGTTTTAGAACATATTTCAAGGTTTTTTTAAAGAAAAGGAACAATACTTTTACTCCCATGTACTTTTCCTCCCTTTCTTTATTCTGTTCTGAGAAATAAGTCATTAAGACTTCATAGGATTCAGAATCTTGTTGGATTGCATATCGGATGTTCTGCACTATTTCGTCAAAATTTGAAAGTAATGGATGTAACTAAACAGCCACTTTTTAACTTAGTAAAGAAAAAATGATACAAAAAAATACTAACTTGCTTCTAAAAGTGTTTTATTTTTCTTAAACAAATGTGGATGCTGCCTTCACCCCATCCTAATTCTATATGCACACAAAATAAAAAATGCTTGAATGTCCTTTCATCTATGCTGTAATGCTGTGGGTAACGAAGAACAATCACACAAAGTTAGCAGAGTAATGAATAACTTTGCAGCAAATCAGATACGTTGAGATATAAAGATAGATGCTCATAAATGCTCTTTGATGATTGGAAAGTTAACTTTCGATCAAGTTTCTCTTTCCCTGAGATTGCATATTATTTCACTTTGTATGAAACATGCACACACATCTAAAGTAAAAAGTTCATAGCTATTATTTCATATTCTATGAATAATAGAATAATATTCTGTTTCGAACAAGGTGTATTTTACTGCATTTATTAGAAGCTTCAATGCTCACACTTGTACAGTGAATTCTGAGACCTTTAAAGGAGCCAGTTACTTATGTCCTTCAGTGGATTTAATGGAGAGACAGAATTTCACAGCATAAACTTTCCTGTTAACAAGGAGGTAAATAAAATGAAGTATTTTTAATCTAGACTGTGCCTGTTCTGGGAGTTGTGTTTGTTCTTGGCCAGAGCAAACAGCAAAAAAAGACTTGAGGGAAGAGGTGGTGGATGAAAGATAAACAGGTTGTAAAGGTGTATTGGCAATTCATAATAGTGATTCAAATGCTTAGTTACAGTGGGAAAGAGTAGAATTTATAGACTTCGTAGATTTAAATCTTCTGGAGATCCACCCTAAGAGATGATAGTGATGTATATCATGTTCCTTGCAGAAAAAGTAAACTACTGATTTATGTTTTTGCATGTGGAGGTAAACACTTTATAAAAAAATTAGTCAAAATGAAAATCTTGGGTAAAGTGACTTTGAGAGTTCAAAAGATGAACTGTAACTCCACCCCTCCCTTTTACCACTCTTAACTTTTCCTTTGTTAAACAGAGACAGGGTGATATACAACAGTGTAGAAATCGTATCTGACTGCTGAAAATCAGTCAACCAACCCCTTTAGAAATGTCCCTTCTGTAAATTATCTGCACCGTACTGTGGATTCACTGACACAAAACCACATAAGGAAGCTGGAACTACATGTATTTGGCACAAATAGGGCAATATATATATTTTTTGTCCGTCTGTTGCACTGCTTTTCTTTAACTGAAGGTGAAGGGTCCGTGCTTTACAACATGGAATTGATGTACTTTGTTGAAACAAATAATAAAATATGTGACTAAGAATTAAGCAGTCTAAACTGTGTTATTAACCAAAATATCATATAGGGGGTAGACGGTCTTACAAATCTTTTTCTAGGCCAGCATTTTGATTCCGGGGCACAGAGTAACTTTGTATGTTTTATATTACTGTAAATAAGGAGTTATATGCCTAAACTCCACAGCAGCAGGATGCAAGGGTTAAAGACAAGATAAAGTTGGGTTATTTTCATAGCTTGTGCTGAAGGGTTGGGTTCTTATCCTGGTTACCATGAGTCCTGGGACTCAGAGAAGAAGACATGATCGCTCATCCAACCATGTTCCTTATGCTTTGATCAGCCTGAGGGTGGATGCACACTTTGCATACTTGCTCTATTGATCAAGATACTGTGTACTACTCTAAAGGTGCTTTCTCTGGTCATCTGTTATCTGCTTTCCTGAATCTCAGATTCTAGGCTCCAAAACTCTGACTCTGAAATGGATACATTAGGCTTAAAGTCAGGAATCTGTTTTTTAAATACTAATACCTGCAAACACTAATGTTCCGATAGCCAGCATGCTAATCTATCTTTACAATCATTCTAGCAGTGGAATTTTGCTTATTGGATTTATTCTAGATATTACCATGGTTCAGTGAGAGTCCCATGGAATACTACAAATTTTTTAAGTCTCCTTTGCTCCTTTTCTGTACCCCTTAATTGCGATTCAGGTAGTAATGAGACTGAAGATTCCAGGTCCTAGTGAGAAATTATTTTGACTGAAATAACCTGTCTTTTCTCTTTTTCCACCCAAACCAAGTATCTGCTTCCTTCCAGAGCAACATATAGGCAGTCCTATAGTTAGAGAGAAGTCTTAATTTCTATTTCCTTCGTGTTTTGAGCTGTAGCAATATCATTATTTGCATTCACATCATGTGGATTCATTTATCTCAAGCTGGAGATAAATGTATTATTATTTAAAGTTTCTATATTCAAAATCCAGAGAAAGCTTATATTTGACACTGATAACTTTCCTTGCCAAATTATATGTGTGGGAAGTGTCACCTAGTAGGCCTTGGTCAAATGTTGCTTTGTAAAGGCACTTGTCTTCTACTTGTATTGACTCAGGGTAAATCATAGTAAAGAGTATGTGTCAGCACTGTTCTCATGCCTTGTAACCCTGAGAAATGAATATAGATTTAGTAAGTCCCAAAGGATCTTCAGGATGATGGGAATGTACTCAGCCACCTGTTCCCCAGGGAATGAACAGAGAATATTCAGAAGTAGCCACACATTTCTGTTCATCTTGAAGATAACCTGAAGTGTGACATCCTTGAATTTCTTCAAGGGAGAGGTGTTACTGGGCTTTCTCCTTAGTTTTTTTGATGAAGATGACTGTGATGACCCAAGATATAAAATTCTTACAGAGGTGTAAATGGACAGCTAAAACCAGAGTTCCTGAGAACAATATATCTAATCTAAATTATTTTATTCCTTTAATGATTATTTATAAAAGAAATTACCTACTTGGAGATGGAAAATAATTTGTTTTAATGGAGGAATACCTTGCTGTTTTTCAAAAGTGATATGTAAAATTGTAATATTTTATCCTCATTTATGAGCTGCAGTTTTGGTCTCCAGTTTTTGCTGCTGTAGTAATATCCCTGGCTAAGTTAAGGTATGGCTCCTCCATTTCAGCAATATCACAATGAGGTGACTGACCAGAAAATTTTCATTTAAAAAGATATTAGTCACGCAGAGCGAGATGCAGCTGCTGCGCTGCCTAGTCATGTCATGGCTCTCAATACTCAGAAGCAGAACTGTCATAAGTAGTAGGTTTACAGGGCTTGAATAAGTATCATCTCTCCATTTGAATCTCAGCTATAAGCCCATTCCTTGTATTTTCTTCCAGAATTTCATGTTGTTNGAATCAAAATAATCTAGAAAGGCCCAAAAGCTGGCCTTTAGATGGCAGTGTGTACCTGTTGAACAGGAATTCTTATGCCACAGGGTAAATCTGTGAAGCAGAAACAATTTTCTAAAGTGGAAGTTAGATGAGGTTATGTTATCGAACTACTATGAAGCGGAGATTCCACCTGAAATAACCCCTCATCAGAATTTCATTGTTGACTGCCTACATCTGACTAAAATTCAGTAAACAAAATAAGAGAAAAAGATGAAATTTGTGTTCTTATTTTTTCTTTTAAGTTTGAAGAACCTGTCTTGAGACTTTTGATTTGGATTTACTAGAGCAAACTTAGACTGATAGTTGCCTGTGACTTCTTCCTACTTCTTCATGCAAAAATGCTGCAAGGAGTTCAAAGAAGTTAATATTATTATTGCATGTGATATGATAACCAGATACCATACCTTTGGACAAACAGAGCAAGCCATCAGGGAGGGAGATCTGCTTTTATACATAAAGCCAGAGATTTTCATGTGCACTTAGTAGCAAAACAGTAGTTTTATATGATGTCTTTGTGCTTTTGGAAAGGAGGGGAAGAAGAGCTGATTTTTTTGTAAGTGTCTCCAAAGAGCCATGGCACTGGCCACTTTTACCATACACTGTGTTTGCACAGAAATATGCGTCATGTTGTTAAACTTTCAATTATATCACATTCATATAATAACAGAATGTTGGTTCTCTGAATACCCAAGATTTTGTTGCTATTGCAGCATTGTTACTAAGGGTCAGAATGAATATAAAATTTACACAGTAATAAATTTACTCAGTAAATTTTACTTCACACTCCACGTGAGGCAAGTAAATTTTGCTTGGACAGTTTATATTTAACCTTTGGAGTCATCCTTGGGAGGAGAACTTTCTCATCTGTCTGTAGAGGAAAATAAGTGGATATTTAAAATTCTATTTGAAATATATCAGTTTTTACAAGTGAAGCTTTAAAAATGTAGATGTACATTTATATAATTATTTTTATTTTTATATGTATATGTATTTATATTTTTTTCAACTCTAAAAAAAATTAGATTCTTAGGGTTAAAGAGTATAATTTATTTCTAAAGAATCTCTGGAGTGCATATACCCCAGACAAGACTTCCTAGTCCTGCCTATCAAAAAATACTCCAAAGATTGCTGACATTTCCAAAAGCAGTAATTTACTGCAAGACAATGACAAATAAGTGAGCACCCATGATTGTACAACTGTTTATCAGTGGTGCATATGGATAATCTTAAAACTCACCAACAGCTAGCAGGTAAATTCAGCAGATAAAGGCTCGTGTGACCCTATTTTTCCCTGGACTTTGTCTTTGTTCAAATGACGGACAGTAATGTTGCCTACAAATATGTCGTGCCTTATGTTCTGTAGCTCTGGTGATCTAAGGATTATGAATATCATGTAAGATATGTACAAACTAGTCACTGTGAGCCACCCAATGCCAATTTTTGTGCAATTATATTATCCAACTCAAGAAGACATGCTGGCAAATACATTTACTTTAAAATGTGTGTGACTTTCTACAGAGAAGAAGTGTTTTCTGGTCCTGTTTTCATTCACTTGAATAGCAAAGTTCTCCTTGGATTCAGTGATGAAGGATATCATGGTCTCAGCTGGGATGGGGTTGACTTTCTTGCAAGCAGTGAGTGTTGTGCTATGGTTTGGATTCAGGATGAGAAGGAGGGTTGGTAGCACACTAATGCTTTNTTTTGGCTGTTGGTAAGCTTTCAAGGGTTTTTCTGCTCCTCATATGACCCCATCAGCAGGCAGTCTGGGAGTGCACAAAATGTTGGGAGGAGACACAACCAGGACAGTTGACCTCAAGTGACCAAAGGGATATTCCATGCCACATGATGTTGTGCTCAGTGTATAAAGCTAGAAGAAGAAGGAAGGGTGGGCTATTCAGAGTGATGGTATTTCCAAAGTAACCATTATGCTTGATGGAGCCCTGCTTCCCTGGGTTGGTTGAACACCTGCTGGCCCATGGGAAGCAGTGAATTAATTCTTTTATTGCTTTGCTTAGATGTTTGGCTTTTGCTCTAACTATTAAACTGTCTTTATCTCAACCCATGAGGTTTTTCTCACTTTTACCCTTCTGATTCTCTCCCCCATCCCAGCTTGGAAGGATGAGCAAGCAGCTGTGTGGCCTTAGTCGCTGACCTGGGTTAAACCACAAGAAGGATTAATTATTAAACTACTTAGGGATTTATCTTACTCCTATAGACATTATTGAAACAAAGGTCACTAAATTTAGGGAAATCTGATGTGTCCTTAGAATTTTTAGAATCAGACCATTTATTTAGGGTTTTCATAATAATGAATTTAGAAAATAATCATTAGGAATTATCTAACTGAAACTCCAGGGACCTGAAATGGGATCTAATGCAGATGAGGATTTCCAGTCCTTTAAGCTTTTGAATATATCACTTTATCTCTCCCTGGACTTCTCTTTGCTGCCTGACATTCTGTCTCAGGTATTTATCTATTATGTAGACCTTTGGGAGTTGAATCTCTTTACATGTTGTTGAAGGGTCTATCATCATAGTTGTCTTCAACTTGATTGTGAAGAATTAGCAGTAATTACAATATGCCAGTCCGTATAGCAAGCTACAAAAGTGCTGCAAATCTTGGTAAGTGCATATCTGTTCTACTAGAATCAGATGAATGAGAATCAGTAGATATGTTCATTTTCTAGCATTATGCCCCAACTCAATAAAGCTTAATGTCAGCACCTGTTCTGCTACATTGCCTTTCAGCAGTTCCCTCCTATCTGAGAAATTACAAAACTATAAACTTTATTTAACTTGGGCAATGGTTGTGCTCTTCAGTAGTGTCTTTGATATAGTGTTTAAAATATCTCAGTAATGAGGCAAGCTGTAAAAATTTAGACTAATTCATCATAAAAATACTTTAAAAACCTCAAAGCCCCTAAAACCCAAACATTACCATATTATTGATTCATCTTGAGCTACACCTGTGTGTATACTGTAGTTTTTTATAAGTATGCTCAACAGCATCTGAAAACAAACAAAGCTATGTCAATCTTACTGATTTTCAGCTGAGAAGTCAAAATGGGGGAAAAAAGACTGTAGACAGTGGTCTGAAATCTAGAACGGGATCTGATTTGCTTATACTAGTAAGCAAATTCTAGCAATAACTAATTATTAGACTTTGCAGCCTTTTGTCTTTTCTTGTTCTGCGATAGTTCACATGTGCCATGAAATTAATGTCTTTGCTCATTACCATGCAAACACACCCTCTTGGCTTCAGGATGCACAACATCTGAACAGGCTTTGCAAAAAAGAGAAAAGTGTGTAATTTGAATGCAACTACTCTGCTGTCTTTCATTCATGGAGATTATTCCTCGTGGAGTACCTCCTGTTTAGGTAAGAATCCAGACAGAAACAACAACATCAAAGGGAACTAGGCTAAGAAGGCAATTAGGTATAATTTACTGGCAGCTAGGACAGTATTAGCTCCTAATCTTCAGTACGTGATCCAAGTGCTAGCTGGAGAGCCACATTTGGTACACAAAGGTCTTCCACCTGGCCTGCTGCTGCACCAGGAAATGGAACTTAACACCTCTTACCACGGCTATATTCCATAGTACACTGTACTGTTGCTACCACTGAGTCAAACAGGCAGAATGAACGGAGAGAAGGGCTACACTGGTGGGAGGAATATTTCGTTCTGTGTGTCTATACACTTCTGCGCAGTAGAGTTCCAGATAGCCTCTGAGGGAGAAAATCTCCAAAACCCAGTTGATGAAGATTTTCTGTGTCCCTGTTTTCCAGATATATCCTGATCAGGTGTGTATGGAATGGAAAAACTCCTTGTTTCTCTAAAAATAAATACACCTAGTCTGATATTTTATCCAGAATCTTTACATTCATGCTATTGTGTTTAAGACAGTTATTTAAAGATAGGCTTGTGTTTCAAAAGTGAAGCTTTCATACTAAGCATGTTAAGTAGTGCTACAGTAATGGCATGTAATATTGAAATCAAGATTTATGTCACACATAAGTTCCGAGGCAATTAAAGGTATAGTTAACATGCTTCTGTGGATTTCTTGTCAAGCATAGTGCCTCTCTCCCAACATAAGTGCTAGTAGTTCTAATTCTTATAGCAAACATCCCAGATAAATAAAAAAATAGTTTGGAGTGAAACATTCAGTCATTTATAGTTTAGAGCTCAAAACAGAATTAATCCTTCTTGAAAGGGTTAGCTTCCTTCAGGTGGATTTCATCACATTCTTTGAGAACGTGAGGAGCCTCAGGCTATAGAACTGTCTGCACACTTGTGTCTAGGCAATGTAACTTCTGCTGAGGTCCTACCGAGTTGAAGTTTTCTCTTGCTTTTGATGATTATAGTTTTCTGGTTCTGAACCGAAGTAACCAGCACGTGAAGGTACTGTTATTTTGGAAAACAGAGTGACCTTGACATATTCCCTTGTGATCTAGCAGCAAAATTATTTGTGCTGAGTGCTTCTTGCATGAGGCAGGGTGAGTTCAATTCACGTCTAAGTGAAATAGGCATGTTTCTGCCTAGTTGTTTCTTTCTCTTCTGGGTATTCAATTTTAAACTTATCAAACATTGTAAGTTGAATGTGAATGCCAACTCTCTAAAAGCAATATAAAGGTAAACTTCATTTGTTTAATATAAAGCAAATGTTTGATGAGAGAAGTGTTTGTAACAGGTTCAAATACTTTTTGTTCACAAAATGCAGGTAAGTAGAGGATAGAGGTGCTAAACTTGTAATGTGTTCTGAGCTGTGAGGACAATGGGAACAAAACCTCTCTGTTACCACGTAATCATTTAAAAAACTTCTTGAAGACACGCATTCACTCCAAGAAAAGACAAGAAGACAGCTACAAACTGTGTGAAAATAGATGGAGCCAAGGTGAAGAACATGTTTGTGTTGTTAAGAGATTACCCCTTAAAAAATGCACTTTCTGCCAGCATTGTACCATATTTACATAGAAACTATTCAGGCATATGTGTTTTCAAAGAAGTTGCAATTTCCTGTCAGATTTTTTACACATCTTTTCTAACAGCTGTAGACGGAAATCCAGCTACTCCTGCAACGAATGACCTTCAGTGCTTGGAACTCAGAGAGTAAACAAGCATTTACTCTACAGAGGAAGCCCTGCTGTGAATACTAACATTACCGTGCATTACACTTCTCAGTTGGTTTGTTAGAAACTAATCCCATTTTTGCACAGCAATTATGACTTCTTGAAAACCAAAGCATTTCCTTTAGTAAGCCAACCCTGCTAATGTTTCAGTGTTGAAAACTGGTAGTGTCAATAATGAAGATTATATTAGGTAGAGGTTGACAAGATATGATTTTCGGTTTTATGTGCAAGTTTTGTTTAGACAGTGCTTGTTTTACCTTTCAGAGCATTAGTTTCCATAAATTCTCCATGTCTTAGCTGCGTAAGCGATATTTTTAAACAGAGCTCTTACACTTGAGTGTACCTTAAATATTTGTTCAGCTGATTAAAACAGTTCTACATTTATTTAATGTTTAAACAGTAAACAATTTGTTGAGGACTGAAATGTCTTCTTACACATACACACATGAACACACTCAGGTCTCAAGGCTTCTGTTGTGAGGGTGCTTTACCTAGCTGATACTAGTCATTACAGACCCACAGATAAACCTTATTATAGGTGATTCAACCCCAATACTTACTGTTAGTAGACGGCACTGGCAGTAGCAGGCAGCAGAGGTGATAGGAGGGCTTTTGGGAAGGGTAGCAGAAAACTTGTTTCACATCTCATGTCTTAATAACATTTCAGATGCAGTTCAGCTTTAACAGCCGTGTAACCCTTGGCACACAGTGTTTAAACAAGGAAGAAACTGAAAAAACATGTAGATTATTTGGAGGGATACTTAGTCTGATCTTGATATTGGTTGCACACAGAAATTAACAATTTTGGAACAAAATATTTCCTCTTACAGACCTTTGCTATAGTGATGAAGGAAAACAGACGAGCTTTCTGTATTGTTTATGCAGAAAAGTTTAAATTGGAAGTCCAGTCTGAAGAAATAGCATTATAAAAATATTTCAGTGAGGTACAGCATTTGTTTCGAAATCGGGTGCAGCACTGGATTTGAAATGCTTTTGGAACTAAGTATATACAGTAAGTAAATGTATAAAAGACTATTTTTTCCCCTCCTGCATCTCTCTTGTGCAGCCACCTCAGCCTTGGAAGAGCAGGAAGGATTCTTTCATGTTGTTCATCTCTAGAAGTAATAAAAATTCTACAGGTCATATTCAATTCAGTTCTTGAACACCCTGTCATTAACAGCCATCCAACTCCACAGCTTTTGGTGGGTTGCATAGTTGTAAGTGACTGGAGTTAGATCAGTGATTTCCTGATGCCACACAGAGCACAGGTATCCTGTATGTTTGAATACAAACTAGCTTTCTCACTTTTGGTTGTAATGGCTCTCTGTTGCTTGATCTAGCAGGAGTCAAAAGCAGTAAAACTTCACTTCCATCACTTAGATTAGCAAGTTATGACTTTGACAATGTGAGGAATGCTCTACATCTGTAAAAATGATGAGGGACGCGCTGTAAAGAATGACATAAACAATGCTTCAAAAATGGGAACAATACAAAGATCGTCAAAGAGACAATTTTTGAAATAAACCCAGTCACATAAATTGTACTGAGTACTTGCCAATTAACTGCATGATGTGACTGGTATAATGGCACAGTGATTAATGCAATGAAAATACTGCATTGTCTATGTAGTCTTTATGCTAAAGATGAGTTCTAGGAAACACTCATGTTTTAGATACCCCTAACTAAACATGTCTTTCCACTTCTGCAGCATACATAGTGCATAATTCTACACCTAACCTAACTTGATCATGATATGTGAAGACCAGAACATGGGGGTTGAAGTGCTATGATCTTTAAGGTTTCTTCCATCCCGAACCATTATATGATTCTGTGATTTCAGCTTTTCAGCAATGCTGATTCTAATTTATAAGCTAACAGGTGAATTTCCTCCAAGTTTTGCTTTTGCAGTCAGTTAACACTATCAAAGAATAATTTGAGTTGGATGGGATCTCAAAGAAGCATCCAGTCCAACCTCCTACTTGAAGATGGTCAAGTGAGAGCAGGTTGCTCATGATTGTCTTCAGATGAGCTTTGACCATCTCCCAGGATGGAGATTCTACAATTTATTCCGGTACATGGTCCAGTGTTTGTCTTTTCATGCTGCAAAAAAAATTGAAAATATGAAAAGTTACTATTTTCCTTCTTCTGACTACTGGCTTTTATTTAGTGACTCTGCACCTTCTGTTATCATTTCATTGTGCTCTGGTTAGTTGGTTGTAGACAGCAATTATCCAAAGGTTGAATAAAATTGCTGTCTCTGAGGTTTTACTCTTGTTTCAACCAACTAACCCCTTTATAAATGGACTTCTGGACGTCCATGCCTATCGTGTTGGAGAACCTAAAATCGAGAACAGTGCTCAGATGTAGTCTTAGAACTACTGAGGAGAGGGAAATAGTCACTATCATTGACATGCTGGTTATGGTCTTGCTAATACAACCCACTTCACTTTCCTTGAGCCTGCAGCTTGCTTCTTCTGAACTATCATATATGGATGTAGTTAAAAAAAAATAAAATCTGGATGCTTCTCTGACACATGCTGTAAGGAAGACAGTTCTGAAAACTGCCTGAAGCAAGGCAATGGCTGTTACTTTAGTAGATGAGTGCTGGTACCATGAGGGTCTGTCTATGTCCTGCTATTTCCCATATGATGTTAAAACATATTTTGTTTTTCTTGAAGTTAATATTTATCTGTTACCTTCTCCAGAATTCCTAAAGAAACAAGCAGGGCCTGTGGATCATGACTAGAATGCCATAACTGTACATCACCGTGTGGTATTTAAATATTCTAAAATGTAGGACAAATAGACACCACTGCAAAAGAGTTTTTCATTTATAGTTTCCACTTGAAATCTTTTCCTGATTTTAATATACCCGTTAGTTTGATCTAGTGCAACGTGTTGTGATTCACTAGTGTCTATGGCAAATTACCCTGGCAGTGCTTGCCATCATCATTGGAATAGTCTATTTCCTACTTGACTGTGAATGCAAATACTACAGTGTGTATTTATAAGCTGGTGAAGGACAAATTATATAATACAATGTAATGTGTCCTTAAAACATAATTAACTATGCCATATCAATCACCTACTGCTTTTGCACTGTTTTAAACCTACAGCTTAGAATGAGTTGTCTGTGGTTTTCAGGCATATAGGAATAACAAAATTGGTTGGTTCTTGATCTAGAAGCACTAGAGCAGTGGTTCAGAACATTTTATTTGTAGTATATTTACTAGAATAAGCATGTGCACGCAGTCATTTTAGTAGAGTAAAAAAAGTATAAAATGGTTGTGAATCATTCATCTCCTGAGTTAGCAGCATTTTGTACCCATTTTAGAAAGGTATAGGGAATATATGGTAGTTGTGACTACAGAATAAATTGTTAATTATCTGTGCCTGAATTAGTTGTTTAAATTCCTTGCTATAAAGAACAACGACAACAACAAGGAGCCTGGATTGTTAACTTCATGGGAAATCAGTGTAAAAGGGTAGAATTGCCCCCTCAATATGGTGTGATAGTTTATCTGAGATAGTACTTATAATCTTCAATGTATGTGCAAAACCAGTGCAATAGTATAAGGTTATTTATAACAGATACTAAACAATGAAAATAAACTGTTTTTTAAAGTGAACTATATCAATCCAAAATTCTTCATGACTGAATCCACTTTTGTCTGTATTTGTATGATGACAAGACCTCAATATTGTTAAGGGCCTCTCTGCAAACATGCAAAGCAAAATGAAGTATTTTGATGTAAAATAGGCAACAGCATCTAATGTGATGTGTCCAGCTGACACACTGATTTCAAAGACTGTTAAGACCATTTGTCAAGAGGAAGAGAAAGAAGCCGTAGGTCTCAAATGCCGCTGAGAAAGTAATGGAAAGGAAATTAGTAAGATAATCCAAATACTTGAGATACAGAACATGAGGGATGCCTTTTAGAATTTGTAAATGTAAGAATTGTGCCTTGTACAATTGTTGCCTGGACTTTAATGAGTATTTTTTGTGTAGTAAAGTCTTCAATTTCAGAAGTAAGTTCTCTGCTAGAGGTTGCATTTAATTCTTTTATAAACTATTTTGTCAGGAAATGCAGACATTTTCAGATGTCTGAAAATCAGTTTTCAAAGGCTCAGGCCAGATTGTGGTTAGTTTTGTGGCCAGCAATCATGGAGGACACTAGTTGTGTCATGTATGGCTGTGATTCTGGTGGGGACAATTGCAAACAAGAGAATAAGTGAAGGCAAACAGTGATATAAAATTGTGATGCCATTAATACCATTATTTATATGAAGAAGTTGGGAAATTTAAAATATTTGAGTGCTAGATTATTTTCTTAGATTTAGAGTGTACGTAGTGAGTGTATTAGAATTCTGAAGGGCTAAACAGGAGCTTTGACTGGATCTGAAAGATCAGTCCATCTCTCTACATGTCTGTCTGTCTGCCTATCTATGTATCTATCATCACCTTAAATTACCTCTTTACCTTCTGAACAAACAAGTTAACAGTGTGTGCAGTCTCAGCTTCCTGGAAGAACACTGCAAAAATTACTTGCCTATGGTTTACAGGTGGATAAAATTAATTGGCATCGATTATTGAGAAAAAGTTAGCTCCAAGAAACATATCTTGAACAGCAGTTTTTAATGCATTTTTAACATCTCTAAATAAAACTTCCTACCACCCTCTCAATAGCAAAAATACAGGCTTTTAACCATAACATTGCTGGCACATATCAGAATTATGCTTGAGTAAGAACAAGATTCAGCTGTACGTGGATTTATATTCCTTCCTCACACCAAAAAAAAAAAAAAAA
>VXBW01003973.1:114138-124347 GCA_013400375.1 Thinocorus orbignyianus
TTTTTTTTTTAAAGTAGGACTTCATATTCTTAATTTGTGTTCAGTCCTGAAAAAGAACGCTTGAATTTTCAAGAGGGCTAGGAGGAGAATGTTCTTATTCTGGCTGTTGGTCTACATGCATGAAAAGTAGCTTCTGACACAGGTTAATGGTTGAAGTGGAATCTTTGTCCTCCTTCAGGCAAGTCAAAATGAGCTGTTAATTTAGTAGTTCCAGCATGCAGCACTTTGTGTGGCAGCCAGACAAAAACTTGGTCCTCAAACCTTGCTCACATACACACAACAGGTTACTTTCCTAGATTCTGCTGCATTTGGAAAGCTGCACATCTGTGACATATGTTGATGGAGCTATCTTTCTCCAGACTGAGAGGCATTTTCATGTATCAGCACTTTCATATGGTGCAAGGTTTTTTGACCCAAATATTTGTTTTTAAAAAAAGAAAAGAAAGCCAAATTTTCTCAATGCAGATTTTTTATTTTATTTTATTTTATTTTTTTTTTATAATCTTACATAATGGCAGCACAGAACAAAAAAGAAGGGCTAATCATTACCTGGTCCATATCATAATTATAGAATGTATTTATTGAAAGAAAAGAAAGATTGGATTAAGACATTACTTCATTTGGCAGCAGTTCCATGGGCAAAAGGGACATTTCCTTCTATTGATTTTCAGATGCAGTTCCCCATTCACCACAATTTGGTTCCTGTAGTAATTGGTATGAAATCAATATTTTTTTATGTGCCTCTCAGCCCACATTCCAAATGAACTTGTTCAAACAGTCAAACCCTGTAATCCAAAGGATACCTAAACTCTTGGAAAGGCTTTATATGAGCAGGAATCAGAAATGTTTCATTCCCTGAAATTCAAACTATGATAAACCATTTCAAAGCAACAGTGAGGAAACCACAAGTTTATTATAAAATCATTCTGGTTTGTATACCATAATGGATTTTGATTGAAAACTAAATGAATCATCTTATCTTTTATTTGTGAGGAGAAATCTTGGAGTAGCTGCTGAGCTTTCCCCAGACACAGCGTATCTTCTGAATGGTTGGACACTTCTGGTCGTTTTGCAGGTTGACCTGCAGTTGTTATGCTGCCTAAAAGATGTGTTTGCTCAACGTGTCCAGTCATCACACTAAATAAAATTTTTCACTTTGGTTTGCAAATATTGACTCAAGTTGTTTCGCTTTTATGTATTTCAGAGTCTCCGAATGTTTGAGAGCTCAGCAAGCAAACAAGAACAGGTATAGGAAGTTATTGTGATGTTTCGGACTCATGTTTGTTTTTCTGTTGCTGATGTATGTTCTCCGTTGTATGCGGCTTGTTACTAATGACCTTGTTATATAGTGCACTGTGGCTGATAAGGCCAAAGGCTTTAATAGAATACAAATACACTTCACATTTCCACTTGAAGAGTTTATTTTAATTGTGTTTTGAGATGTACTGTACCCTAAAGGCGATCTCTCCTTCATAATGTACTTTCTAGAAATAAAATCCTGTGAAGAATGAAATGAATAATGGGGTGAGGTGCAACTCACAGTTTTGTATTCAATTGGAGCTGTATCTGATAGTACCATTCAGCACAAATCTAAACAATCCTGAGCTATGGAAGAAAATGAAACAGGGGGTCAGAAGTAATGGCTTTTCTGAATGTCTGGTGTACTCATTTCTCTGAGGGAGAAAAGCAAAACAAATACTGAAAAGCCTCCCAAAGTTTCTGAGCTTTTACTGTTGAGAAAAAATTTTTTCATTTTTTTGCTCCTTTGGTAAAATGGCAAAATCATAAGCACTCAATATTTGTTGGTTTTTTTTTTAACTGAAGGATGTCTTTTTCCAAATGACTGGCTGAGTGTTTTGTTTATCAGTTATGCCACCCCAGAGATAACGTGACAGAGGACAGATGAGATGGGATATTTTGAAAAAATTCTGTCCAGTCTTAACTGTAAGTTCCTGGCCTTGAAATAAAATCATATCTCTCACTGAGGGCTTGTTTTGTTTTTAAGTATCACAAATTACTGTGTGAACATCAGTTAAAGACATATGTCAGGCTTCTATTAGTATTACTAAGCTTTTTCTACTTCTGTGCTGGGGTTAAAATTTCATCTCTTTGGAATATCTAAGATAATATTTAGATACAAACAAAGGAGTTTATATGTATTCAAAGGGAGAGTGGGCAAGAAATCAAACAATAGATTCCTTGGGGATTACAAAATGCATGGCTCACATTAAGTTTGGGAAATCCCCTCACCCTGAAAACAGTTGGAGACCAGAGGGGAAGTATTATGTATGCTTGCCTTGTTTTGATTTTCTCTGAGTGTCTATTTTGGATGTTGTTCAAGAAAGAACATAGGCCTGTGTGACCACCTGTTTGTAGCAAGGAAATTGACTCTTAACCCTCCTGCATGCCATTTTCAGAATGTGAAGGATGGTAGGGTCTAAATACAACAATTCCTGTATCACAAAGCATGTGTCAATTCTGACTGGGCATAGCTCAGTAAAAGACAAAGTTGCATGTGTCATAATCACAGAAATTATATCTGAATAAAAATACACGAACATATTCAAGTTACTGAATCCCATGATAACTACCATGCCCTCCTAGAAGACAGTCCCCACAATATGAAACTAACACAGAACAGGATCATCTTTTACATTCTGTTCTACAAAGAACAAAAGAGGGACATTAGCTGTCTCAAGCTTTTAACCATAGTAAGACTCCTCTAGTGTAGCCTTAAAAAGATGGACAGATCCATCTGAGAAGTTTATTATCAGAAAAAAATTTGGTTTCTTCATAGAAGATCTTCTAGTTTCTTTGATACAGCTGCCTGGATTATACTTGAGCACCAAAAAAAAAAAAAAAAAGATGAATCCAGGAAGAACACATTTCACTGCAGAAAGAGTGCCATTCCTTTTTAGTGTACTTGGTCTTTTTATATCCAAATAAAGAATGCAAGTAGAGTGATGTGTTAAATTTGTATTTTCTAGTGATAAAGTTGAGTTGTGATGTTGAAGCAGACTTTATGTATTTACATTTATATGATATAGGTTGTGAAGACATATGAACACTCCAATAATTTTGGGACACAGCAAAAGGAAGTAGTTTAATTACTGGGAGGAATGTGGCTAGTTAAATCTTACTTGTCACTGAATATGGTTGAACTGGACATCTTGCCAATAAAGGAGTTGGACTGGAGAAATTCAGAAAGAAATAATATGATTCTTGTTTCTAAGGTGATTCCAGCTTAGATTTCTAGCAGATCTTGTAAAAAATTCAGAATTGTGGAATGGTTGTAAGAATCACATGTTGAAATTCCGCAGTGTACTCAGGTTGTCAATGAAAAAGATCACAGTCACTTGAAATTTTTCATTTTATGAAGCTGATCTCCTGAAAAGAGGAAAAGTTCTGCTGTGGAGTGTGGTGTTTGTTTGAAACTGCTAGTTTAGTTGGATTGTTAATTGTTATTAATTGTCAGTTAATAAGAAGTTTTTAAACTAAGCACTTTGTGAAAACCAAATAAGCTTTACTGTTTATTGCCGCATTTTTTAAATGGCAAGGATTGTATTTCTTTTAGAATATGGTAACTGAACATTGATATTTTAAAATTCACATTTCAAATTATGGGGTCAAAACAAGAATTTGCTGATATCTAGTCAAGTAATTCTTTGGAATCATTGCATGTGAGTTTTTGTGTTATAACTACAGCAGCTTATCTGGTTAAATCTCTGCTTACTGGGCAGATCGGGGAGCACATAATTTCCTAAAGTTCAGTGACAGAGGTTAGGTCACTCAGAGCTTTCTTCCTATGAACTTGCTGGCCTGTCCAAAAACATTACTAAAGCAACTGATTCTTACCTTGGGGTTTCTACTTGCTCAATTGAAAACTTCTAGTTCTCTCTGAAATTAAGCAGAAGACTTTACCCCCTAAAGTGTAAAATTTTCTAATATATGGCAATTGAAAATGTCATGACTTTGTGAAATCAAATATGTGCAGTAAAAAGGAAAAAGTTTTCTTAGACTAAAACAAACAACTTCCAGGACATAACATAATTACAGATAAACAATGGCATGTTCCAAAGTAAAATGTCTCTGCAAGAAAGCAAACCAGTTACTTGCTGTTTATTGTATCTTTAAACTGAGTTCAATCTCTCATAAATTTAAGCAGACTCCACTGGTCTTTCAAAGAAGTTCACCCAGGCCTGAAACTCTCAGGAGACAAGGTAGGAGATGTGTAGATCTTTTTCTCCTTATAGAGAGCCGAGGACTGCACTATTCTATGAAGATGTTGGTTGTGAATTGTAATTCACAATTCTCCAGTAGAACCTGGAGTAGTGATTGTGAACTTCAACAGGTGTAATCTAGCAAAATGTTGAAAACCTTGAGATCAAAAGAAATCCAGAGTTTATTCTGCATAGGTTTCTATGGAAAACATGTTGCTGAATTTAAATAATGAGTAGGCCTGTTATTTACTTGAACAATGTTCTCGGTGAAGAGTACGCAATATAGAAACCTTATGAACTATTACAGTATAGAAATGTTCAATGAGTTGAACAGTTCTGTACTGACTGAAGGAGTTTTTTTGTTTTCCAGCAAATACTGTTGATTAATTACTGACATCTTGAATATATTTTTAATGCATCTTTCAGACTTATGCATCTCCTAATGAAATTAAACACTCTGTCTCTTCACTAACTGCTATATCCCTGTATCTCTAAAGATGAGTACAACTGTTTTTGTTCAACCTGAAACTAATAAATATATATGCATTATTTATCAGTGAGAGATTCCTAAAGTAGAAGCAGTTCTATAGGCATGAATGTGGCTGACAACTGTGCAGTTATGTCCTTGTAGAACTCCTATTGTAGTGTAAAAACATTGTCCCTGATGGAGGTAGCGGTATGATGGTGGTGGTGGTAGACTGTTTCAAGTTCTCTGGTATGAGTACAGTGATATAACTTGTACAAATATTTAAACACACAAACCACTCTAAATCTGGGTTATCTGAGGAGAAATACAGCTGAAAAAAGAGGACAAGAGCTTTACACAGGATGCTTATCTGCATTTCTCTCCTTGTTCTTGCCAACCATATCCTTTTCTATTATGTCATGAGATATCCATTTATATAACTGGAATTTTTGCATTTAAATACAACACTTGTGGTTGGTTAAGTCCCTCAGTAAAAAGCAAGATATGAGTTTTCCTCGAAGTATTGCCATACTGTGCTACCTTCATTGTTTTTTATTTGAGTCATGAGAGTTATTATTAGGTTATGCAAATGATACAAAACTCAGTTGCAATGTATACAGTAATTGCTAGATCCTTTTTTTAAAGTAGGTGTTTATTCTCTGCTCTCTCTCTTCTTATTTTCCCCCCTTTAAAAAAAAAAAAAAAAGAAGTCTTTTTAAGGTACCTCTGATCGCATGGGGTTCAAAGAAGAATCCAAAGAAATTCCGTTAGGGGCAATGAATTTTATCTCTTTTCCAACACCTGCACTGTCTGCTGTAGAAGACTGTATCAGCTCTGTTTCCAGCCACAATGACAGGTTTCTTCAAGTGAGCTGAGCATTGGTCTAGTTGAACTGTTTGGTTGACTGTGAGTGATAGATCCATGCACTTCCCCTGGGAATGGTAATTATTGCGTGCAATGTGCACCTCTCGCAGTAATAACGAAGTGTTCCACAGTAAGGAGTATGGAATCAGTCAAGTCAGGAATAAATGTGAGCTTTGAAGATCATATAAACTATTTTTTCTTGTTGACAAAATACTCAAAGGCTTTTGTTTATGCTTTTTTTTTTTTTTNNNTCCCGCCCTAAACAAGGCTTCACAGACATAAATCAATATGGCAGCATTTGAATCTCAAGAACTAACAAGAACTCAAACACTAAGTATAGTTTTCAACACTTCATAACTACTCATTATGTTTATTTCCCAGTTTTCTTTGTTACTTGTTTCCTGTCTCTGTTCAGAGCCAACACATTTTTGGCTTTCAATTTGAAGCATGAGGCACTGCCAATCAGCAGGAAATATAATACAGATAAGATTCATATAAAGTCTTTTGAACTGTTAAAATCTCTGGTTGGGAAATGGATGTTAAATTGTTTACATTTGGCACAAGAAGAAAAAGTTCCATTTTTAAATTCAAAGCCTCTCCACCTTTGTAAATGAAAACAAATCACATGGGTCATATAGAGTTCCACTTCTGTAAAATCCATCGTAAGTCTGATAAAAGGTTTTGTAAGTCAGCAGCTTTAGCTGCAGCTTTTCAGAAAGTCATTTTGCAGCTTAAAATGAAGTGGCCCTTTGCCCTGTGTCCCTTAGAAAAGTACTGCATCAGTAACAAGTTTGTGGTACAGTAAAAACTCTAAAATGTTAAGGACTATTTTATTAGTGTTTTAATCCTTTTAAAGAGAAATGCAATGTTGCTGTGTCATTTTAAATTTTCCATATTAGCGCCACACTTTTAATTTATTGAGGATATACATCCAGAACTTGTCACTCCAGGATCTGTGTCTACTTTGCTTTCTTTAGTTTGCAAACAGGACTCTGTGAGAATGACACACTCCACTCCCCTTAATCATATGGTACAACAAATTTATAGGGTCCAGATAAAGAAAACACCCTGTCCCAGTTTTCCAAACATTAGAAGCATTGGAACTCAAAGCTAATGCTCACATTAGTAGGGCATTTTTATGTCAGCTCTTACATGTGTGCAGGATGTAGCTCAAACGGATTCTGGATGGCAATAAAACTCAAAGATGAAGTTGGGAACAGCATCACCCTTGGAACAGTTAAGCATTGCTAACGAGTACTAATCATATGGCAAATCAGAGTGTTAGAAGCAGTCTCTGGCATAGCTGAAGGCTGTTATATGGAACATCCTATATTTCAAAGCCAGCAGAAGCAGTAATAGCTGAAAAAGATGTTCAGGACAGGCTTGCCAACAAAAAAAAGCACTACAGCAACTGAAAATATTCTCCAGAATCTGCAGGAACAGAAAGCCATTTGGAGGAGAAGCTTAACCTTGAAACCTTGTAACATTTTGGCATTGGATGAACACCCTGTCAATGATGGATGTGTTTGAATAGACTGTAATCTAATTCAGGGAGAAAAATCTCTTGAAATTATAATTAAGGGTTATGCAATGTTGGCAGAAGCAGGATTCCAGGGCTAGGACTTAAGCTTCTGCTTATACTCTTACCTAGTTTGAATCGCTTAAGAAATTTCATATGGAATACACTTCTTTCTGTTGTTTTTCCAAAGCAGAAGTCATAGAGCTACAAGTATTGCTGAATACTGAGGAACACATCCTGGCTGCGCGTCCTCAAGAAAGTTGTAAATCAAGTGACTAAGGGTACATAAAATTAATCATTTTTGTTTCAAGGGACATTTAGACCAAATGATTGAATATTGTGAAGTTCAGAGGATGTAGAAATTATGAAAATTCATGTTTTAGTTATCTTTCATTTTTTCCATGGTAGATTAGAGGGGACAAGTACAATCTTAAAAGCTTCTTTTTGGCAATGAAGAAAAAGATCATCAACTTTTTCATTGTTGTTGAAGATTTTCACTGAATACAGTAATTATTCATAGGATGTACTTGACAATAGAAGTAATCTAACAGTCTTAATGAGATTTGATAAAGTTGACTATATAGTAGATACTTTACTGTTGAGGTGCCTGAATATAGAAATCCAATAAAGTGCTACAAAAACAAACTTTAAAATATTTTTTCAGACAATTAAAAAGGAAAAAAGTGTTCTGGAAAAAATACAATTTGGAATTTAAGTGTGTGAAAATGTATTGTCACCCTTCATAGTAAACGTGTAATTCTGAACAGGAAGACAACTAACCATTTCTGGATTGAGAGCAAATTTGGAGCAAGAACAGCCCTGAGAAGAAGGACTTGAGTGTATTGGTTGATGAGAAGTTCAATATGACATGGTAATATGTGTTTGCAGCCCAGAAAGCCAACCACATCCTGGACTGCATCAAAAGAAGTGTGGCCAGCAGGTCCAGGGAGGTCATTCTAGCCCTCTACTCTGTTCTGGTGAGTCCCCACTTGAGTACTGTGTTGAGCTCTGGAGTCCTCAGCAAAGGAAGGACATGGACCTGTTGGAACAAGTCTAGTGGAAGGCCACAAAGATGATCAGAGGGACAGAGCACCTCTGCTATGAGGACAGGCTGAGAGAGTTGGGGTTGTTCCACCTGGAGAAGAGAAGGCTCCAGGGATACCTTGTAATGGCCTTCCAACACCTGAAGAGGGCCTGTGGTAGAGATGGGGAGGGACTCTTTATCAGGGAGTGCAGTAG
The DNA here is from genome assembly GCA_013400375.1 of Thinocorus orbignyianus. Taxonomy (NCBI): domain Eukaryota; kingdom Metazoa; phylum Chordata; class Aves; order Ciconiiformes; family Thinocoridae; genus Thinocorus; species Thinocorus orbignyianus. Next base: position 122,447 of record VXBW01003973.1, read on the forward strand.
TAGGATGAAGGGCACTGGTTTTAAACTGAAAGGGGGAAGATTTAGATTAGATATTAGAAAGAAATTCCTTACTGTGAGGGTGGTGAGACCCCAGGTTGCCCAGAGAAATTGTGGTTGTCCCATCCCTGGTGGAGTTCAAGACCAGGCTGGATGGGGCTCTGAGCAGCCTGGTCTGATGGGGTGTGCCCATGGCAGGGACGTTGGAACTTGATGATCTTTAAGATCCCTTCCAACTCTGACCAATCTATGATTCTATGATTTTTACCTAAGTTTATCCTGCAGTCCTGGAATCTTTTGCCTTCTTAACATGAACAAGTTACACATGACAATGTAATGGCTTCTCCATCTGAAGGACGCCTCTCCACATCTTGATGATGATTCAGGAAAGCTACAACAATATTCTACTAAGACAAGATGTTTTTTAACTGGGACGACAAAGATTTAGGGCATACCAGATAGAATAGACTACAACTGTTCTTAGTTTTCTTGGTTTGCTCGGTATTGAAAAAAACTTGTGATAATGTCAAGATTAGATAAATAATCCACTAGGCTGGGACAATATGAAAGGGGCACTTTTTAAGTAAAGAACTGATGTCACTTCAGTTCTTTTGTATCACACCATTGGATTTGTAAAGATATTGTTGAATTAAGGAAATGATCTCACCCTGTAGTATAATCATGGCCTGTTCTGAGGAAAAAAGGTGAATGTGGTGAGAGCTGGAAAATCACAAGTCCTCACTGGAAAAAAGAGAAGTTGTTTGTCGAGTTTTATGAAAATAGGTGAAATTTCTCCAAATAAAGTGTGTATTGTAGTGAGATTTTCCCACATCTCAACTGGCAGCTGCAGCCTCATTGAGTTCCGTAACAGTTTTGTGCTAACCGGGACAAAATTTAGGTCTCTTTTTAAGAACAGTGGAAAACACAACAGCAATAACGATATTACATGAATGGCCGGTTATTTTTCCAGATTATGCCTTGAAGACACTTGCTAAAGATGCAAATCTTCCAAAGTTTCTGAATAGTCACTATTTAGATTTCTTACACAGCCTTCAATTAGCATTGTAGCTCTTTGTACGAAACTTAGTGTAATCTTGTCTTTAACTTTTGGATGACTTTATCTTTCTTAGTTGTATATGCAAAACTGTAAGCTTAATCAAAATTCTAATTCTTCACAGTTGCTGTTGATGTGTCTATAGCTTTCAAGACAAGCTTCCCAAAGGAAGACTGGGGAAAACATAAGCCCCCTGCTGAATGGTGTAAGGAACATGATGAAAAATGACACAGAAAAGGCTGCTGAGGTTCTCAATGCCTTTTTGTGTCTCATTTGTCACCGATAAGACAGGCCTTCAGGAAGCCCAGATGCCTGAAACCAAAGGGAAGTTTCAGAGCAAGGCAGACTTACCATCAGTGGAGAAGGATCAGCCTAGAGAGGATTTGAACAAGCTGGACATAGATAAATCTGTGGGGGCTTGACAAGATGCAACCACAAATAGCTGGATGATGCCATTACAAGGAGATTCTTGATTATCTTTGGAAGGTTATGGCAACTGGGGGAGGTCTGTGAAACATGGAAGTGAAAAAAATTCACTCCTATTTTAAAAAAAGGAAGATCTGGGAAACTACAGGTCACTTGGCATCACCTCGGAACCTAGGAAGGTGATAGAGGTTGTACCCTTGGAAAGCATTATAAACATACAAAGGACCAAAATGTGATTGGGAGAAGTCAGCAGAGAAGCCAAAGTCATGTTTAACAAACCTGATAGTCTTCTATAATGAGGTGACTAGCTTGGTGGATGGGGAACGAAAAGTTGATGTCCTTTCCCTTGACTTTAGTAATGCTTTTCAGACTGTCTTCCATAACACCCTCGTAGACAAGCTAGCAAGGTAAAGGGACACAGAAT
>VXBW01003974.1:1533-21515 GCA_013400375.1 Thinocorus orbignyianus
GGCCAATCGTGAGGCGCGGGCCGCGCGGGGGAAGAGATATAAGGGCGGGCCCGAGGGCGGGCAGAGAACTCTCTTGCTGGTGGTTGTGTCAGCGGGAGCTGGTCAGTGCCTGATCGAGCAACCGATCGCTGAAAGATGTCTGGTCGCGGGAAGCAGGGCGGGAAGGCGCGCGCCAAGGCCAAGTCGCGCTCGTCGCGGGCCGGGCTGCAGTTCCCCGTGGGCCGCGTGCACCGTCTCCTGCGCAAAGGCAACTACGCGGAGCGGGTGGGCGCCGGCGCCCCGGTGTACCTGGCGGCCGTGCTGGAGTACCTGACGGCCGAGATCCTGGAGCTGGCGGGCAACGCGGCCCGCGACAACAAGAAGACGCGCATCATCCCCCGCCACCTGCAGCTGGCCATCCGCAACGACGAGGAGCTCAACAAGCTGCTGGGCAAGGTGACGATCGCGCAGGGCGGGGTGCTGCCCAACATCCAGGCTGTGCTGCTGCCCAAGAAGACTGAGAGTCACAAGGCCAAGAGCAAGTAAAGCAGTGCTGGGAGCAGCGTCCCTCGCACGGAAACGAAACCCAAAGGCTCTTTTCAGAGCCACCCACTGTCTCAAGGGAAAGAGCTGGAGATGCTGTGGGGAGCAGGTGGCACGGGGAGAGCGTGCATGCGCTCCTGCGGGGAGGGAGCTTGAGGGGGCTGCCTTGGTAGCAGAGAGTGGCCACCTCAGCATCTGCCGTGTGGCCGGGCAGCCGGTGGCTTTTCTCCTCGGCCCCTCCGTCGTCTCCGGGCGTAGGGCGGGAGGAGCGCGGTTCCCTTCCTGGTTAGGCCGTGCCCGGGACGGCCGCTGCACTAGGGGGGTGGTCCCGGGAGCGGAGCGCGGGCTCTGGCGCGCGCCGAGTCGCCCCGAGCCAATGGGCGTCCGCGCGGGCTTTTCGGAAGAGCGCGCGCGCTTCCCCCGCTCGCGGTTGGGTAGGGAGCCCGCCTCCGCTGCCCGCCGGTCCCCGGGGAGTCCGCTGGAGCGGTGGACCTTCCTCCGCCACGGCCGTGAGGAAAGATCCGCTGTCCTGTAGAAAGAGAACGCGGCGAGACCAAAGGGAAAAAACGGGGCGAAACCTGGCTCCTTTTTATTTTGCCGTTGCAGGGATGTGTTCCCTCCCCTGGCCCCTGTATTTTCCAAGAAAAGCCCCTAGAGCGAGGCACTCGCCGTGTACCTCCAGGCCCCAGCGATTTCTAAGACTTTGTGGTACAGGGGGGCTGGGGTGAAGAGTCTGGAACTGGCAAAGCACCCCGGTAAACTTCTCTTAAAGCGGCCGCCAGGGAAAAGAGGCAGATCCGAGAGAAGTAAGGATGATGCACCAGCAGCAGGGTGCTAGAGATGAGCCTAGGGGGTAAACTGCAGGGCTTGCCAGTATCTGGAGTACAGAAAAAACACAACGGAATAGAAAAAAAAGAAGAAAACCAATGCTATTAAAAAAAAAAATCCAAGAAACCACACAGCATCAATTAGACTCAAATAGCGTGCTACAGCTCCTTTCATAGGAAAAAGTGGGTGGCTCTTAAAAGAGCCTTTGGGTTCTCGAGATGGTCCGGGCAGAGCAACAGAGTTAACCGCCGAAGCCGTACAGGGTGCGACCCTGGCGCTTGAGGGCGTAGACCACGTCCATGGCCGTCACCGTCTTCCTCTTCGCGTGCTCAGTGTAGGTGACAGCGTCGCGGATCACGTTCTCCAGGAAAACCTTCAGGACGCCGCGCGTCTCCTCATAGATCAGCCCCGAGATGCGCTTAACACCGCCGCGCCGAGCCAGGCGGCGGATAGCCGGCTTGGTGATGCCCTGAATGTTGTCGCGCAACACCTTGCGATGGCGCTTGGCACCCCCTTTGCCGAGACCCTTCCCGCCCTTGCCCCTACCAGACATCACAGCTCTTTCTCTCACAAAGCGTGAGCGCGGCGGTGGGGGCCGTCTCGTCTCTATTTATGTGTTGGGAGCCGACCTGATTGGAAACCGGGGTGGGCAAGGCCGAAGGGGGCGGTCCTTGGGCTCTGATCTATTCGCACGGGCCCACAGCGCCATTTTCGTCATTCGCTGCTCTCGGGCTCTTCCCGGGGCCGCGACCGCTTTCGCTACGCTGGTCTCCGCCTCACCTTGTTTTTCGTCTCTGTCCCCTGCCCCCAGACTCATTTTCTTGATGTGTCGTTTTCTCTCCTGGGGTGGCGGCGGGTACTAACCCTCCATGTACATTGAACTGAACACGCCGCTCTGGGGGCGGTGGGACCCTGTCCCAAAGGCTCGGTGTTTCGACCAGCGCGCCCCTGGTCCGGGAGTCGGCATTCGTGCGACCCCCACGCACCTCTTGAGCTGTTTGTCGCGGCACTAGCCGGGGACAACCTCGCCGAAAAGGGCTGGGCGCTGCTCTTCTTGACTTCTCCGGTCTTTTTTCTCTACTGCCGTTTGCTGGACCCAGTTCCATTTTCTTCAAATATTTTCCCAATGCGTCATCGACCAGATTAACTGTGTTATGAGCATCTGTCAAGAATTTCAATTGGTATTGCTCATTTTCACAGTGTTAACTTTAATATTTTGAATATTATTGTTTTTCTATACATGAAGGGCAGCTTATTTATCTGTTGCATATCAACATTTGTGTATAAATTACTATATTGCTTGCAACTGATGACTTCCAAGAACGAGCACAGATATGGTTTAGGTTTGTTTCCCTCTGTGCTTAGCACTAAATCATCGAACTCCGAATCTCTACTTTTGATGCTGAATATCCTATACAGAGCATGAACAGGATAGTAAACTGCCTGAAACATGTAGATTTTACAGTGAATGTAATCATCAGGAGTACGTAGAGTTTATTTTCCCTTTTCCTGTTAGATATTTTCCCTTTTCCTTAGTTTTAGGTATGGGTTTGGTGCCTACATATGCCCCTGGGCTCTTTTCAATAGCATTCCATGTGAAAATAATTGTAAATTGACTAGAAGGTAGTGAATAATTGCTAATACTTTAAAAAGCAATAGACAAACTATAGCAAATATGACACTAAATACCTGTGAAATTTCTGAAAGCACCTCTCACGGTTTTTCTTAATTCTATTCTCTGTTCTTTTAGGTTATCTCTATTTAAATTTTCACCATTTTCTTCTTTGCTTTTAACCCTAATTAATACCATAGTTTGTGCATCTTGGTGTTTTGGGTTGGTGTTTTGTGGTTGCTTTTATTTGGGGGGGGGTGTATTATAAAATCAACTCAATAATATTGTTATATGTGGATAAAATTCTAAATTATGTTAGAAATACAAAGTTGGCCTATGTGAAATGTGAACATGTCAGCTACAAAATGAATTTCAAAATTACTCCCAAATGCCACAAACAGTAGAAATCAATGTGGAAGGTCTACTCTGGGCATTGTTACTGCATATGCTCCAAAATGACTTCAAACGCACAGAACCTTAGAAATCAATATTTCATCCACGTCGTATTTTATATTTTTATGAATTACATTTCCACTCAGATATGATTTGTGTGATTTTCTTACTCTCTTTACTTAGGTACTTGCTGAAGAATTCACCTGATAATCTCTTTACAATCCTTCACGTGCAAGGGTTAAAATCTTCACAAAATAACAACAATAATAATAAAGCAGCAGGGTTTGAGTTGCTGGAACAAGCTATCTCCTGAATATTGGGGATTTACTCACAAATTCAAAGTGCCAAAAACGGGGCGGAAGCTCTCTTGACAGCTTTGCCTTGTTCCTCTGTCAGTTTGCACCCATTAGGTTGTAGGTGAATTGTTCTCTTGTGGTATGTAAATGCTTGTTTTAAAGATTCATCACAGTGGTAGTAAAGGACAAAAGGTGCTTGAAGAATTAAAGGAGCAATGCAAGCCTCTCTCTTTTTGCAGAAGAGGCAATCTACATTTTATGCTAGCATAACAGAACACGAAAGAAAAAATCTTCCTGTTGTGTTCTTATGCTACAATTTCTTCTTTTAATTTATTTTATTTTTTTATGTTAAAACTACAGCATTGATTTAATAAGCTTTGAAAAGGGAAGAAACACTTTCCTTTCAATGTAAAAATACCTAGAGATTGATAAAAAGTAGGCCTCAGAGCTTAGGCTCTTACTGAGAATTAGGAATTTGGCTAACTGACATCGATGGAGTTGGAAAACCTCAGGTACTGTTTTTGCCACACAGAGGAGAAGGAAAAAAGTTTTCAAAGTGCATTAGGGGTTTCACAAGTATCCTTTACTTACCTCGCTACTGTACCAAAACTTTCTCTGCCATATGTATCATATACAGAGCTTCCAGAGGGCAGTAACTGTTAGTTGTCTGTGGGGAAGAAGGAGCCGTTCATGTCCTAACCCTGCAAACCTGGAAGGAGCTCTAATATCACTTTTAGAAAAATGCTGTAGGTCACCTCGTTCTTCAATCAGCTTTGGCAATCCATGAGCTGGAAAATTATTAGCCTATACTTATTATTAGCCTATACTTATTGTTAAGTCTATACTGTTGACCAGGCATAAGTTCTTCTTATCATCCTCGTACTTGTGTCATTGAGCCTGCTCCAGCAGCAGCTATTAGGCATAAAGCCATGTCAGAAACATGCCCTTGACATGAGAGGAAAAGAAAATTACAGTCCGTTAGAACTTCTCTAAAGAGTGCTAGTGGAAAAAGTGAAGAAAGAATAGTTTTCATCTGGATTTGAATGCTGTTTCTGTGATTTAAAAAGTGACTCCATCCATGATAATGAGGCCTATTCTGTTGTATGAAAAAAGAATATGATTTTGAGATGTCTTTCAGCTTTGCAATACAGACTTTTCTGAATATCTTGTAGTGCATAGCTTACTATGAACTATGGCCTACGTCCAGAAATTTAAAGAATAAAATAAGATTGTTCCACAACAAAGCCAAGAATTTTACCATTGCAGAAGCCGTGATTCACAGTGAAGGAATTGGCTGCTGTTTGTGCACGGTAGTAATGAAGATACTGCATCAACATTCATTAGAGGACATTTTTAATTTTCTAGTAATTCAGAAAAATAAATACAAGTGAGTACAGAGGAAAACAATGGGAGCCTATGGCTCTGATGCAGAAGAAAGCAGGGATTCATGATTTACTGAACATCATGACATCTGCGCTTTGTGTCAGTTTTGAAAGAGGGTACTAAAACACAGAGCAAAGATAATTTGATACTACCTAGCCCACTCTTCCTTGAAATAGTAACAAGGGTAGATGTCTAGTTTCAGTAAACAGTCTGCATAAAGTTGAATTAATTCACAAAGCAAGTGTGGGATTTTGATACAGAGCAGAACTCATCTCATTCTCCTTTCGATGTTGCTTTTTTTTTTTTTCCCTTTTATTTTTTCCTAGTAATTTCCTAAAGTAGTACAGTGTAGAATCTCTCTATAGGCCCAAGCTAATTCATAAAATGTTCATTTCCTAGAAAGAAGGCAACAACATTTTAGTAAAATATTTCAGTAATCTTTTTTTTGACACTTGTTGATTTTTAAAATAAAAGAATGCTGGATGGAGTGGTGATACCTACACACAACTTCTGATTGAGGAGATAATGGAATATGTAAGCCTGGGGAAGTCTTCCTGCTTTACTTATGTAACTGCACCAAGTTTCCATGTTAAGCACATGCTCTCTATTTTGGGTTATATTCTACAATAGCTGTATATTCTACAGCTAAAAAACTATAAAAATATAAATTTTAGTCTGCAGTGATTAAATCCACTTACAGGATTATAAGCCAAATACTTGTATAGTTCTAGGATATTATTCTTGAACATCCAAAAGCAAAATGTAACTGAATAAATGAGCTAGAAGGAGGAAAAATATCTGCCAGTTGCTTTGACACTCAGGTCTGCCCTTCCTGTCTTCTGGTTTATGCCCGTCTTTGTTTTGACCTACGTTGTAGGGGAGATCGTGAAGTTTTTTTATTTTTTCCCCGATGAAAACCCACAGCTTGATACCACCAATCTGTCTTTCCTTGATCACAAATCCTTAGTGGATGGGAATAATCTCCAATGTACAGCAATACATCTTCCATGGAGCAGTGATGGGTTCGAGAAATCAGAATCAAATCTCTATAACGTTTTCCCGTTTCAGATTAAGTCAAGAAATTATCATGACAATTAAAGCAAAAAAATGAAAGTTCTGTTTCTATTTCCATGAATCTCAGAGTCCGTTTCTGGCTTAAAGAATTTGAGAGGTTGAGGAATCTTTCAAAGACTGATAAGGACGACAATATTCCCTGTTGTACGAGTCCACAGAATTGACAGCAAGCTGCCATCAAACATGAATAGACTGAAACAAACAAATGACTTATATTCAGTTATCAATGGGCTACAGAGCTAAAAAATGTTATCTCCACTGCTTCGGAGGAGACTTGAAATTTCTGTTCTCCATTACAGGAAATTGTCATTAGATAAAATGGTCTTTAAATTTGATTTCCACTCTCTGTGTTTAATCAATACACAATGCATACTTCTGCAGTCTTATATTGCAGTTCTGTCATGGTCGTTACCGCAGCCAGATTATCCAAACCACCCATTTACCGTCCTTTTACAGGCTGAAATGCATTCGCTAGGAGGGCTCACAAAGCTGTATTTCTTCCCACATTTCTCTTCCAAGCATAGGGGAAAAAATGCTAAACTGGTATGTTAAATTACTAAAACAACTCTACTCCCTGCATTGATTGTAGCCCTTTAACATTTTCAGTTATACACGCATAATCAGAAAAAGAATATGACATTTCTCGGGTGTCACATGGAGATTAAAGTCAGTTTATTTTTATATTTCCACAGTCCCAGGCAGAGGGAACTCTACATTGCACCATCATTCCATTCACCCTGTTACACTTTCTTTTAGCCCTGAATAGATCTGCTCACGCGTTTTTAGCAGTTGCAAAAAGCCTGGTATGTAGTGTATAAAACTCAATGTTATTGCAGGTAGGCTGTTAAATGTTTCATATTAAAAAGAAAGCAACACGCCATTAAAAACGGTAGAAGAAAGTGAAAATTCACCTGTTGTTTGGAATGTGAAACTGCAACTGAGCCAGAGAAAGAATCTTCTTGAAAAAGTGTGAATTATTAATTTACTTCTGAAAGGAGCAAAACGGGAAACCACCAGATGGTGTTATCAAAGCATGTTTCAGCATCAACATTCATTCATTAGTACAGAGAAATCAGTTTTGCATGTTCGGATTACCTCAAAAGACCGAATTTTCAGCTTTAACGCCTGGTCCAGTTAAATTGCATTACACCCAAAACTCTATTTCCTAATCAATTTTAACAAATCGCGATACAGACAAATACTTTTACACGTTTCGAGACTAAACACCGATATATTGCAAAACATATATGAAAATGTATGTCTGAATTTAGTATTTCTGCATTCCCATCTGAATATCTATCTGAGTTTAGCAGGCAAAAGCGACTTGGTTGAGTTTACATGGAAAGTGCAATGACAGGGACATTAGCCATCAGAGGGGCACCTCGGTTCTCTGTTCCACTGAAACACCCGAGTAAACGTAAAGCACCATCGGCTTTCACAGACGCTGCTAAAGCACAAATGTCTCCCCAAAAAGGCAGTAGTCGAGACACGGTGATCACTGAAGGGAGATTGGGCGAGGTGATGTGATTTCGGAGGGAAGAGGCTCGGCCGAGGGAGCCAGTTCTGCATTCGAGTCCATGAGAACGGGGCGAAGCTGTGTTACTTCTTCGGCTTTAATATCAATTTACCCTGAGACCAAAGGGTGAAAATAGCCTGTTTTTTGTCCTGATCTGGAGAGGATCTTCTAAAGCACAGGATGTCACGTCGGCTGTAGGCACTTAGCCGATGGTATAATTTTAATTTAAAAGAAAAAACGAAAGTTTCTCTCTCTTGAGGTCTCTGCAGCTCCGTGCCACGGAGTTTCTGGGACCACTTCTCTCTCATCTCTGCACCTTCCGACGGGAAATTCCGTTAGCAGCTCGGACAGACGTCCCCCTCCCGGGTCGGGAAGAAACGGGGTACGTAGGCAGCCAATTTCGGGAGGAAAAAGGTCATTTTGGACCGGGAAGAAACACAACTTGGCGAGGCGGCGGGGCGGGGCGGCCCGCACCAATCAGCGCGCGCGGCACCTCTATAAATAGGGGCGGCGGCGGCGGCGGCTGCGCTATTGTTCGCGCTGACTCTGTAGGAGGCGCCATGTCCGAGACAGCTCCCGTCGCTGCGCCTGATGTCGCCGCCGCTCCGGCTGCGGCCCCGGCCAAGGCTGCGGCCGCCAAGAAGCCGAAGAAGGCGGCGGGCGCTGCCAAAGCCCGCAAACCTGCCGGCCCCAGCGTCACCGAGCTGATTACTAAGGCCGTCTCCGCCTCCAAGGAGCGCAAGGGGCTCTCCCTCGCCGCGCTCAAGAAGGCGCTGGCTGCTGGTGGTTACGATGTGGAAAAGAGTAACAGCCGCATCAAGCTGGGGCTCAAGAGCCTCGTCAGCAAGGGCACCCTGGTGCAGACCAAGGGCACCGGCGCTTCCGGCTCTTTCCGCCTCAGTAAGAAGTCCGGAGAAGTGAAGGAGAAGGCTCCCAAGAAGCGGGCGACCGCGGCCAAGCCCAAGAAGCCGGCAGCCAAGAAGCCCGCTAGTGCTGCCAAGAAGCCTAAGAAGGCAGTGACAGCGAAGAAGAGCCCTAAGAAAGCCAAGAAGCCGGCGGCCACAGCCACCAAGAAAGCGGTCAAGAGCCCTAAGAAGGTGACTAAGGCTGCCAAGCCCAAGAAGGCGGTGGCAGCCAAGAGCCCGGCTAAAGCAAAGGCGGTGAAGCCCAAAGCAGCCAAGCCCAAGGCGACCAAACCTAAAGCGGCCAAGGCGAAGAAGGCGGCGCCCAAAAAGAAATAACTTATTCTGGAAAAGTCTCTTCTGCCTTGCAGATAAACCCAACGGCTCTTTTAAGAGCCACCCACCCTTTCCTAAAAAGAGCTGGAACATCTTTGTTTATGTCTCCATGAGTGTGTGTGCAGCTTGCGGTTTTTTTTTCTTTTCGGCGCTCCTCTTGTTTAAGGTCGGTGCGGTAGCAGTGCAAGCTTACCTCTCCGCAGATGTGGCACAGCACCGCAGCGGTCCTGACCCGCGGTACAGCTTGTCTGGGCGTACAGCCTGCGGGAGTGGTTGTGAGCACCTTCCCGTGACCCGCAAGAAACCTGTGCGGGCCCGAAGTCCCCGTGGGAGTCGGGCAGAGCTCACGGCACGGCGGAGGATGGGATGCGGGGGGAAGGAAGCGCCTTGGCTCACATCAGTCCGGCCGCACTTGGGAGAGTTCCCACCTGTTCCCCCCCCCCTCTTTCCCCCCTGAGCTCTGCCGATTTTGAAAAGCCCGCGCTGTTCATGGATTGGCCGCGGTTCTCCGGCTTTTCTGGCCACGGCAGGTTTAGGGTTAAACAGACGCGCCACTTCCTCGGCGGAACAGGCTTGTGAGCTTCCTGGGTCGCCTCCCCCCCTCCCCGCTTAGCGGCTTTTTCACTCCTAGGCCGCTTCTGTCCCTTCGAGCTCATCACTTCCCTGGAAATCGTAGGGCGAGCTGGGTTCGAGGCGCACGGGCCTTTTAAGCAGCCATTACTGCTGCCCGCCGGGCCCCGGCTTCTGTGCCGGGGCAGGGGGGCCTCGTTTCACTATCGGAGTTGCTCGAAGGCAGGAACCCGCCGTGGTCGGAGCTTTCCTGTCGTCAGCCCCCGCCTGCCCTCCTTCCTCCCCAACCCTGCAGCTGTCTTCTTTTCCCAGTGACCCGACTGTACCCTACTTCTGTTGCCTTTCGGTGCTCAAGCGATGCCCTGCACTCGGCTGAGCTCTGCCTGGACGCCAGCAGTGAAAAGAAGTCGGGGAGAAGGTGTTTGGGGTTGGAGGTACTCTTCCCCAGCGTGCAGGAGAACGAGAAATTTAATGGAATTACCCTTTCAGCTCTCAACGAAGACGGCTGTACATCTAAATCTATATGTACTGTACATGTATGACCTCATACATTTAAAGGGATTACCCAGAAACGGGGTCCTTGGCAGTTTGGAGAAGTAACGGTGGGATTGGATTTGAGTGAATATTTGTGGGTTTGCACAGACTGTCCATGTCCTAAATCCCTGTACTAAAAGGGAAATAAATACAAAACAGAGCCTCTATTTTTAACCCTAGTTCCTGAAATGCTGTCCTTACTCTTCCTCTGTATTGCCTCTTAGGGTGCATCCAACTTTTTGGTCCTTGCTCAGGTTTATGACCTATTCCTCTATATAACATAGAAACCTGCATAAATATCCCAATTTTTTTCCCCTTGAAATCATCAGGAATTCAGTCTCCACAGTGTGAGCTGATATGCCTGTGCCCCTGTTTGTTATGGAGATGGGTTTACCAAACTCTCATAGTTACCATTAGAGAGGCGTGTTGGAACTCACACCCACTAATTCTCCAACTAGGTGCTCTGCTCTGAGGTGAGCGGATCAACAGTGATTTTCCAGCACTCTACAACTAGCTGGAAAGGAGCACATTTTGACTGGTCATGGTCAAGCAACAGATACACTGCTGTACCAAATGTGATATTCACACTTTTTTCTTTACAGCTGAGCCTGAAAGGAGAAAAATAAAACAGTTGCGGTAGCATGGGCAAAATTGTATCACACACATCCCTGCCAATTGAATTGACCTCAGCAGGATGGCCCTGGAATAAACAGTTTGACCTCCAGAATGAGCTGGCGTAACAACAGCATTTCACTTGTGACCTGTTGCAATTTACCTTCCTTGCTTGCTTGTGGGAGACAACAGGGCACTTTTTCCCCCCTCCCCCCCCCTCCCTCNNCCCCCTTTTTTTTTAAAAGGTAAGAGCAAAAAGTCAAATTATTATAAGTGTTCTTTAAGAAAATTTGGTTGGAACAGTTAACCACCAACGATTTTGCAGTAGTTGAGATTTAGAAGATTAGCACATCACTGAGCACAAGTGGTGATGGAGAACACCAGCCTAAGTACAATGGTACCAGTCTAAAATAGCTTTATAGACAAAGAGTATATAGCTGTGGGTTCAGCTGAATAGACTTTAGAGTCCTTAGCTGGAGACAACTGCCAAATAATGTAGAGATTGTTCCACACTACAAAAAGGAAGTGTATGAGTATGCAGGAACGCTGAATGGACTAGCTATAGATGCTCCACTGTTTCTACTGTCAAGTACGAGGACAAAATTAACATCTAAATAAACAAACAAACAAAAAATGCTATTTAACTTGCAAAACTGAGCTTCGTGGCATAGCACAGGTACCTACTGGAGATTGTTTTTCCCAGCTGGAAAAGGAGAGCGTAGTGACAAAGAGTAAGAGTGGCCTGAGGAAAATGAGCTTGCAAAGACAAGGGTAAAATCACGTTAATGCCAACTGCACCCCTGGCCTATCCATCGGTAACCCTAAATCGCCATTTCTCCTGTTCCTTCCCTTCAGTCTGTGGAGTTAGTCCTGTGGATTCCCACTCATGTCAGTTACAGGGGTGCATGTGGCCACCTTTAAACTGATTATTCCTCAGAAACAGTTTATCTTAAATTCCCTGCTTGCCTGCATGACTTCCCTTATTCACATCAGTGACAATAGTAACTGTTGTCATCTACCTAGGCTTCTGTAAGGCCTTTGAAATGGGCCCTCACAACGTTCTTGCCTCTAAATTGGAGAAGTGTGGATTTGATGGACAGATTGGTAAATGAATAAGGAGCTGACTGGATATCCAAAGATCCAAAGAATATTAGCCAGTGGCTCTATGTCTAAATGGAAATCAGTAATGAGTGGTGCCCTTCAGTTGTTTGTACTGGGGTCAATATTGTTCAATATCTTCATCAGTGACAGACAAAGAGGGATTGAGTGCCCCCTCAGCAAGTCTGCAGATGACACCAAGCTGAGTGGTGCAGCTGATCCGCTAGAAGGAAGGGATGCTGTCCAGAAGGAGCTTGATAGGCTTGAGTAGTTGGGACCACATGAACTCCATGAAGGACTGGAACACCTCTCATGAAGAAAAGCTGAGAGTTCATCCTGGAAAAGAGAAGGCTGAGGTGAGACCTTCATATGGCCTTTCAGTATATGAAGGAGGCTAATAAGAAAGACAGAAAAAGGCTTTTCAGAAAGGCCTGTAATGACAGGACAAAGGACAGCAGTTTTAAACTTGAAGAGGGTAGATTCGGATTAGACATAAGGAAGAAAATTTTTATGAGGAAGTTGTCAGGACACTGGAATAGGTGGCCCAGAGAAGCTGTGGATGCCCCATCCTTCTAAGTATTCGAAGACAGGTTGGATGAGGCTCTTACTTGATTGAATGGAAGATAACCCTACCCACAACAGGGGGTAATCTAGATGTTCTTTGAACATGTCTTCCAAAGTAAATAATTCTGTGAATCTTATCAGCTTTACAGAAGATGTTACAATTCTATCTCAGGTTACATTTGCAATTTAATTTTATCAGATAGACCTAAGAGGTCAGGTGAATTTTAATGCATGATTTGGAATTACATGGGAGGGAAGAGGAAAGGCAACTTGGCTCCAACCTTTCTTCACTTTATTAGATTAATTTCTGTCACGAGTAAAAAAACAGTGTTATAAACTTACTACATAAGTATTTATAAATTTATTTTAAAAAAAATAATTTCCAAATGGGTTCTGACATTTTACAGAGGAGAGCATGGTGACAAGGAGTCAGACAGCAAGAGATACGAGGAAATATTGTGTGTGGTCACCGATTCCTGAGGAGAAGCAGCTCATTATGGAGCAGGGTTATAGCATGAATCTCTATCAAATTAATTATCAAATGAAGAGCGGAAACAAATGAAAAGAAAACACAAAAAACAACAACAACCACCAAAAAAACCCAAACAAAACAAACAAACAAACAAACANAACAACAAAAAAAACAAAAAAAAAAAAAAAAAAAAAAAAAAAAAAACCCAAAAAAAAACCAACCAGCTTTCCAGAGCTGGAAAGTTCACCAGGGATGGTGTCAAGATGCCATTTAATGAAGTCCGGGATTGTCCAATAACCTCATAACAGAGGTCTGCAAGTTGTAATAACTCCCAGGGAGACTATGATACAGTTGGATTCCCAAGGACTGAGCAGAATGAAGAACTGGATCTTCATAGCAGAACTGGTTTAGAAAGCTCTACAGCAGATAGTACTAAACTGCCCTGTTAGTAACATCCTGAGGACTGACCTGCATACCCAATGTGCGATAAAGCCTGTAGCAAATGCTACACCAAGTGTCTTTACCAGTACAGGATGCACTCTCAAAGTTGTTACTCTCAAAATGTCATGGGAATGACAGAGATCCTGACTACATAGAGCCCAGTTTCTCACAGTGGTCTGGTTTCCCACAGCAGTCCAGCCACGGTTACAGACCTTCCCTCCCTGGAAGGAGAGAACTGGCCTTATGAAAGGGAACAGCATGAACTCATCTGTGACTTTCCTACTGTACTCTGGAATAATTTTCATAGCCCAACCTAGGATACTGTCAAATTCCTTGTGGAACAGGATACATTTTACCAGTATGAGCCTTTAGGATGTCTCCTTTTGAGTCTTGGTGTTTGTCTTGCCCTGTTTAGGTTTTCTTTGGGCCTGTGCTGAAAAGATTGTGGTAGACTACACTATTTTCATCTGACAGAGAGGGGCCACTGCAACAGTGATTTCTCCGCTAGCAGATGTACCGTCTGTATCTGTGGCCTACGCGAAACATAGAGACTGATTAATTTTATGTTATTTCTTTATGAAAGGATATATTGTAAACAGCCACTCAGCTTGTAAAGGAAAAAAACACCATTAACCAAACACAAAAAACCCAGCGTCCATGAGAGGGCAGCAGACGCTCAATACTGGAAACTTTGTTACCTTTCCTGCTCGTGTTCGGGTGGAACATCAGCCACATAATGACTTGTTAAATACCATCTCGTTTTGAACGGTGAAACCTTACATAATTTTCCTCCCCAAAAGAAGGCAAAATCAGAACTGAATAACTTCGCCAGAAAAACAAACAAACAAACAAAAAAACAAAACAAAACAAAACAAAAAACCCCCAAAACCCACTGACATGAGGAGCAGCAGTTTTAAACACTGAAGCCAAACGTGAGAATCAAAGGAATCAGGTTAAATTGCAATGCATAATAAGCATCCATATTTTAAAATAATTATTATAATAAAATACAAATAGAGAAATGTAGGAGATTCGGTGACCGGGATACCTTCCTATGATCGAAGTTTTATTTCTAAGTGATTGCGAAGTATCAAAGACTTTTAAAAATATCTAAACTATTGTACAGAAAAGCCCAATGACTTTGGTATCTGAAAACCAGAACGTCCTGAAGAAGGGCAGCAACAGGGAACCGCTTGTGCAGCCGGAACAGAAACTCGCCTGAAAAGCGGGGTTTGTGCTCGAGCGGGGCGGGCTGTGGGGAAAGTGGGGGGATCCGGCAGTGACGAGCCCCAAGCACCACCCCTCCCCTCGGCAGTCCCCAACCAGGTCGGCTCCCAGAAAATAAAAGCGAAGAGCCGACCCTAGTATCTCACTTGCATTTCATCAGGCTTTGTGGAACCATGTCTGGCAGAGGCAAGGGCGGAAAGGGGCTCGGCAAAGGGGGCGCTAAGCGCCACCGCAAGGTGCTGCGCGACAACATCCAGGGCATNTGTTTGTCTTGCCCTGTTTAGGTTTTCTTTGGGCCTGTGCTGAAAAGATTGTGGTAGACTACACTATTTTCATCTGACAGAGAGGGGCCACTGCAACAGTGATTTCTCCGCTAGCAGATGTACCGTCTGTATCTGTGGCCTACGCGAAACATAGAGACTGATTAATTTTATGTTATTTCTTTATGAAAGGATATATTGTAAACAGCCACTCAGCTTGTAAAGGAAAAAAACGCCATTAACCAAACACAAAAAACCCAGCGTCCATGAGAGGGCAGCAGACGCTCAATACTGGAAACTTTGTTACCTTTCCTGCTCGTGTTCGGGTGGAACATCAGCCACATAATGACTTGTTAAATACCATCTCGTTTTGAACGGTGAAACCTTACATAATTTTCCTCCCCAAAAGAAGGCAAAATCAGAACTGAATAACTTCGCCAGAAAAACAAACAAACAAACAAAAAAACAAAACAAAACAAAACAAAAAACCCCCAAAACCCACTGACATGAGGAGCAGCAGTTTTAAACACTGAAGCCAAACGTGAGAATCAAAGGAATCAGGTTAAATTGCAATGCATAATAAGCATCCATATTTTAAAATAATTATTATAATAAAATACAAATAGAGAAATGTAGGAGATTCGGTGACCGGGATACCTTCCTATGATCGAAGTTTTATTTCTAAGTGATTGCGAAGTATCAAAGACTTTTAAAAATATCTAAACTATTGTACAGAAAAGCCCAATGACTTTGGTATCTGAAAACCAGAACGTCCTGAAGAAGGGCAGCAACAGGGAACCGCTTGTGCAGCCGGAACAGAAACTCGCCTGAAAAGCGGGGTTTGTGCTCGAGCGGGGCGGGCTGTGGGGAAAGTGGGGGGATCCGGCAGTGACGAGCCCCAAGCACCACCCCTCCCCTCGGCAGTCCCCAACCAGGTCGGCTCCCAGAAAATAAAAGCGAAGAGCCGACCCTAGTATCTCACTCGCGTTTCATCAGGCTTTGTGGAACTATGTCTGGCAGAGGCAAGGGCGGAAAGGGGCTCGGCAAAGGGGGCGCTAAGCGCCACCGCAAGGTGCTGCGCGACAACATCCAGGGCATCACCAAGCCGGCTATCCGCCGCCTGGCTCGGCGCGGCGGTGTCAAGCGCATCTCGGGGCTGATCTATGAGGAGACGCGCGGCGTCCTGAAGGTTTTCCTGGAAAATGTGATCCGCGACGCTGTCACCTACACTGAGCACGCGAAGAGGAAGACGGTGACGGCCATGGACGTGGTCTACGCCCTCAAGCGCCAGGGTCGCACCCTGTACGGCTTTGGCGGTTAAATCTCTTGCTCTGCCCGGACCATCTCGAGAACCCAAAGGCTCTTTTAAGAGCCGCCCCCTTTTTCTTAGGAAGAGCTGTAACATTTTTTCTGTTAAAATGTCTATGACTTAATTCTTTCGAGACAGGCCCTAGGCTGTAGGAGTAAAAAGCTCGGATATTTAAGTGCCAGCTAATATTTCGGTTTTGCTGTTTCTAGCGAACTTGTGGGTTTTGTGTCTGTAAGAGATGTTTTGTCTTTCGTATAATTAAACTTCCTTGCAAATCTTGTACCTCGCTAAGGATTTGAAATGCCTCTTGTATTCGAAGCAATGGTTTCTTTAGAATAATTTTAAAATCTTTACCGATTTAAGTATAATTATTTCGAATAATCGGCGTCTTAAAAATTTTCATGTATCAGTTGTTAATTCACTGCAAGGACAAGAAGGAAACAAAAAATAGGAACTTTTTTCTGAATATTTCTAAACAAACTTTTTTCTTCACTATAGCATCTTAGTGCTTTGTCGGTAATTTCTAATCTTATTTTTGAAAGTTTCAGTAAATATGGTTTTCTAGAGTACGTATCTGGGGAGGGTGAGTGATGTGACACGACATGACAGGAAACTTATGTCGCTGCCAGGGACACAGGACTCCTGTGTGAAGGTTCTTATTCTCGAAATTCTCCCACGTTCTCGTCTGAGAAGCCCTTCTAGGTGTTGGTGTTCTATTTCCCTGATCACAGGGTGGAAAAAGAGAAAAAAAAAACCTAACTGTAAAAACACTTTTCCAGGTTTATATAGAAATATCGATAATCATTGACAAGTCAAAAACAATGCCGATCAATAAATATTCGCGGTGATTTCTGGCTTTCTCACGCCCTTAACAAATAGAGGCAAAATAAATAGTAATTTCGAATTCCTTTATGTGCTCTTCATTTTGAAAGTTCGTTTCCTAAGTGTTCCAAAGTCATGATATTTCCTGATGACACTCACCTCTCGTCGATTTCACTGGAGAAAATAACACGAGAGAAATAGTTTAAAAGACGCATCTCGGTTGATACATATTTGTTAACTGCTACAAATTAGTATTATAGGATTTCTTAAGCGCCTGCCTCTGTGTTTTGAAGTTGCAGGCTTTGGGGATAATGTGTTTCTTACTGTAACAGGGAGCTCTGTACGAAATTGAAGGACTATTGTTTGCTTTTTAATCATCCAGCCAAAACAAAAAAAAAAAAAAAATCAATTCGCGATTTTATGAACAGCTCCTAAATTTGAGCCTCCCCGTGGTTTTTAATCTGTCAGGAGCCTAGCAGAGAGAGAAAACTGGAAAAGCAGAAGGAATGAGAGCGCTGTGTGTGAAATTCATCCCCCACGACCCCCGCCCAGGCCTCGGACTTGCCCCGAGGGAGCGGGGACGGGGGTCGGGATAGGGGACTGTTGGCGGCGAAAGCGGCTGAGCCTTGGATTCAGGCAGGGATTTTCACCGTAGCCAATGAGGTCTCGCTTCTATCGTCCAATCAGAGACGAGAGACCTCTATAAATACCGGGGCTGAGAGCATTTTCTTAGAGAGAGTGGGTTTGGTTTTTCGGGCAGCTTTGTGTCTCGTTGGTGATGGCCCGTACAAAGCAGACGGCGCGTAAGTCGACGGGCGGAAAGGCGCCCCGCAAGCAGCTGGCCACCAAGGCGGCTCGCAAGAGCGCGCCGGCCACGGGCGGCGTGAAGAAGCCGCACCGCTACCGGCCCGGCACGGTGGCGCTGCGCGAGATCCGGCGCTACCAGAAGTCGACGGAGCTGCTGATCCGGAAGCTGCCCTTCCAGCGGCTGGTGCGCGAGATCGCGCAGGACTTCAAGACCGACCTGCGCTTCCAGAGCTCGGCCGTCATGGCGCTGCAGGAGGCCAGCGAGGCCTACCTGGTGGGGCTCTTCGAGGACACCAACCTCTGCGCCATCCACGCCAAGCGCGTCACCATCATGCCCAAGGACATCCAGCTGGCCCGGCGCATCCGCGGGGAGCGCGCCTGAGGCTCCTGCTGTTGCTTCTCCCCGGCTCCACCACATCGGGGCAGCCCACATAGACCCAAAGGCTCTTTTAAGAGCCACCACATGTGCGATAAAAGGAGCTGTAACGCTGCTTTTAAGCGGGTACGACTTTAAAACACCCAAATGTTTCCTTATTTTCTTTTCCTAGATTTAGGCCTTTGCTTTTATTACTGCTTTTATATTTTACTACATTGCGTACAAACTAATCTTTTGTAAACTCCACAGGCAGTATGGGGGTTTGTACGTCGCAATGAGTGCACGGAACTTGAAAAAGCTTTGAGGGAGAAAGGAGGCAGAGGGGAAGGGTTTGCGAAGGAGGCTGTGGGCGGGCCATGGCTCTGTCCGGGATGGGTTCGGGCTCTTGCTCAGGAATTCTGTGCCTTAAACTCTCCGACCTGGCTGTGTCTAGGGAAGAGCAGAAACTTCCTGCAGCTCGCTGGAACTCTGTTGCTGTCGAACCTGGCTAAGGCGATCTTTTAAAGGGGGCTGTTGACTTGCTATAACATTTGTTAACTAACACTAGTAGCAAGGATATATCTCTCAAAAATGATGGATGAGCCCATAGATGAGAAAGGGCTGCCTGAGGCTTCTTTCTCGCAGCACAGAAATGTACTATAAAAGACTGAGAAACTATGACTGAAATATCCTGTAGCTAGGAAAAACTCAATTTAGTCTAGGTTTGTTACTATTGATAATAATAAAATAAAAAAAAGGTGGGGAAAGTTTAACTTTTTTTTATTTTATTTTTTTTTTAATACGGGGCTTGGTGTTTGTGCATTTTTATTAGGAGTTTTATAATAATCTTGGGGTGGAAATTTCGAATTTATTCTTCCAATAATGAGGGTACATGTATTTTTTTTTTTTGAACTTGTACTCCCCTAGATAGTGACCACATGTTTTTAATAAGTAGTTACAAAATATGTTGAATTTTTTAGCTTTCTGAGGTCAGATGTCTAGGATTCTTCAGAAGATACTAGTAAGATATATCTATATATGTATGTAGCTTTCAATCTTCATTTGCTCGAATCATTACTGAGTCATGAGTGACAGGAGTGGCCAGTCTAACAAGAAACGGAGGACTAAAAAAAAAGTTAAAAATTAGGCATCAGATTCCTATGAGAAAGTAGTTGTTTCTCTCAGTCGTTTAGGAAAGATCTTCTCATTTTCTTCCCGTCTGCCGTCGCTCATGGTTGGTACTTGTGATGTACTGGTCCTGAGTTCTGGGCAGCACAGAGGGGGGCCATTAGGGAGCAGACGTATCACTTGTCAATAGAGCCCCATTTGTGTGCTTTCTCTCGAGACAGCACTCATGGATGAGAAGAAAAAGGTGTAAATACTTGCTAAGTGTAGCAATCAGCCAAGATTAAGGTTTATTTGGAGGTCTCTTTTCCCTCCTCTCCCTTTTTATTTATTTTTTTCTAGATTTTTTTTTTTCTCCGACGTAAAGCCCCTCAAGTTTGCTGATGTTCATGGTATTGTACTGAAACCACGTTGCAATTGAAGTGAAGAGCTGCAAATTTACTAGGTGATGAATAGAATAGCTGTGTAGTCCAGAGTGAACACCAGAGCTAATATATTCTTTGATTTTGTGTCCTTCAAACAGAATGTATACTTTTATTTTTAAGATAGGCTTCACCTCTATGTATTTGGATTTAAGTGAAAACTTTTTTTTTTTCTTTTTTTTTTTTTTTCTATTGCTGAGAATCAGAATGAAGGAAACTCAAATGATACAGAATGAAAATATTGGCAATTTTGGGAAGTGACATTTTATACTATAGTGTAGCTAAAGGGGGTTTGGAGGGGTTGTTTGTTTTTTCCCCTCCAGAGGCAGCATAATATAAGGAGAGATGTTGCACTTAAAGCCTGGGGAGCGAAGGAAACCTTCCAATAAGCCATAAAGGTTCTGTGTTCTCACAATAACTGCAGTTCTTGCTTATACTGCTCCTGTTGTACTAGAGCATATTTGATGTTAACTATGAAAAACAAACATACAAAAAAAACCAC
>VXBW01003974.1:21578-36999 GCA_013400375.1 Thinocorus orbignyianus
AAAGGCACCAAGAAAACACAAAAACGCAACAACCCACATGCCATCTTCCTTCTAACAAGTACTGTGTTGTTTATGCAATAAGATCCCACGCAGTCCTTTTTAGCAAGTTTACTGAATAGCACCGACAGATGACCTGGGAAAATGTTACTGCTTATCCATCAAGATGAATAATTTCCTTATTCACTTTTGAGAGCACATTCCAGAGTCTGGTATTAGTGCGGACTCCTGACAGACTCTGAGCATGCAGTAAGTACACTCGATTTTGTTCACCCCGTGAGTTTGATCTTTACTTACAATTGTAACAAATCTAAGATTTTAGACATTTTAACCTTTGCTAATCTCAAAGTGGAGCCTAGCTACAAACTTTCATTCCAGTTAGTAACATAGCACCAATGTAGAGCAACAATCAGAATGAAGGTGGAGCCTACTAAAGTCTTACAATGTAACCAGACATATAATTAACTTTAAGATGTTATGTAATTCCTTTCAAATTAAATTTACAAGCATAGTCTGTGCTGTTCCAGCAGGAGCACTTCCACTTTCAACTTCGTAAAATTGTCACCCTTTACTCTGGGTAAGTGTGGTGATCTAAAAAATGATGAATAGAATAGTTTAGAGCCCTACGACAATCATTGAGTCCAACTGCAAAGCAGCTTCCTTCATTTCATCTACTATATGATACTATTTGAAACACAAAAAATAAAGCCAGACGAATAAAGCTGAGTAGTGCTGGGGCAGAGGGGATTAGGAAAGAGACAGATGTGGATGGGTACTGAGAGGAATTGACATTTGTGAGTGAAGGACAAATATATATAATTGTGCATATACATATGGAATACGTACATATTCATATGTATATACATATCCTTGCCTATATTATTATGCTATGATTATTTCTGATACCTACCATGTTTTACCTACTGTGTAGTGTTTCTAAAACAGGATTCCCCAGACGCCACACTCCAATACCCGAATTTTCATTTCCAACAGATACGGCTGGTAACTACAGAAGTGTATTGAACAGGCCCAACTCTAACACAAAGGGCTGTGTAAAGGTCCTGTGACAACACAGAAGCAAAAACCACAGAAATGGTTTCTGTTGTGACCATGTAGAAATGCACAGACTTCTCTGAAATACTGAAACATTGAGAGCCTGCAAGACTTCACACATTCAAGCAAGAAACTGAAGTGAACTAAAAAGCAACTGTAATTTCCTGACAACAAAACTTCATTGAATCAACTGAAGTCTTGTAAAAGACCATCTCATCTGATCTTCCCCCTCTGCCCCCATGTGTATTCCTCTACTGACTCCACTTTCTTTTTATCATCAAGCATAAAAAGCTTGTCTCCAGTTTCCAAAACCATATAAGCATGTTTCCTTCAGGGCTCTCCCTGGTTACAAAGCTGCCCCTGCTTGACAGCTGCTCCCTTTCCCCGACCTGCTTTAGTCCCAAACAAAAGGCACAAAACCTTCCTCTGTGCCAGAGCCACCCACATACTCAGAAAATACAGACTTCCCAGCAGCATCCACCAGGTTCTCTTTATTCTTTCCAAGCTCTCCTTCATCCTCTGCTCCAGGCTTTCTCAAATTTATAGAGCAAACAGAAAACGGAGAATATAAAAGACAAATAGACTGATTTATTGAATTTCCTGGTTTTATCCCTTGCATCTAACTTATATTCTTAACACTTTTGTATATTGCGTACTTAGAGAGGTAGGGCTCTCAGATCTAAAACACTTAGGACTTTTAGAGTATATTCTGTAAGATTAATGATATATTTAGATAAATTTTCCTTTGATAAAAAGCTGATAGAAGTTAGTAATCTAATACTAAGTCAGGTTATGTTTTCCACATTTATTAAAGGTAAAAACTTGCAGCCGTTCGTAAACAAAGTATCAAGTGTTGGGAAGGAGAAAAATTACAGGTTTGGGTTTTGGTTGGTTTTTCTATCCCATGAGTATTAAAGAAAAAGATTCTTCACTTAACTTCTCTGAGCACTCCTTTTTCCCTTTTGTGCAGTTCATTAGGTATTTCTAAACCCCTCACTATAACAGCATATAATAATAGACCGCTCAAAAAAAAAAACAAATACAAAAAAAAAAAAAAAAAAAAAAAAAAAGAAAAAAAAAACGACCATAAACCAAAAGGTGTAAGGGCTACTTAGGAAGTCGTATTTACATGTTTTCACTGGAACTGTGGTATCTGATTACAAAGGCCTCCTAACAACGGTATTGGGAAGCAACAGCTGAGCAGAAAGCTGGGGAGGGCAAGGGGAAATCTATAGTGGGAGCATTAGTACTTAATATAGTCTGAAAAACTTACATTACTGTGAAAGACCTATAAGACGACTTCATCCGAGTACCAAAAAAGACCGTGTTACAGCTCTCTTGTGCTGTGTGGTGGCTCTTAAAAGAGCCTTTAGGGTACGGAAACAAAGGATCACGAGGGGGGAGCCTGTAGCAGGCAGCTCAGGCGCGCTCCCCGCGGATGCGCCGGGCCAGCTGGATGTCCTTGGGCATGATGGTGACGCGCTTGGCGTGGATGGCGCAGAGGTTGGTGTCCTCGAAGAGCCCCACCAGGTAGGCCTCGCTGGCCTCCTGCAGCGCCATGACGGCCGAGCTCTGGAAGCGCAGGTCGGTCTTGAAGTCCTGCGCGATCTCGCGCACCAGCCGCTGGAAGGGCAGCTTGCGGATCAGCAGCTCCGTCGACTTCTGGTAGCGCCGGATCTCGCGCAGCGCCACCGTGCCGGGCCGGTAGCGGTGCGGCTTCTTCACGCCGCCCGTGGCCGGCGCGCTCTTGCGAGCCGCCTTGGTGGCCAGCTGCTTGCGGGGCGCCTTTCCGCCCGTCGACTTACGCGCTGTCTGCTTTGTACGGGCCATAGCTGCGGATAAAGCCTAAATCACTTCCTAAACCAACCGAGACAGAATGTGCCTCCTCAGCTGCCCTGCCGGCCTTTATAGCATGTTCCTCTCCCTGATTGGCTGGCAGCAATGCCCAGTTACTATTGGCTGCTTTCAAATTCGAAAAGCCCGCCTCAAAAGCGCGCGTTTTCTCTAAGCTCAACGGCGCTCACCCTTCCCCCACCGCCCTTGTTTTCGGTCTTTGTCTTTTTATTCCAACAATTTTTATCGCCTGCCTTTGAACGGAAAGTCTTTATGTAAAATTGTTCAAAAGGAAAAGGATTAATCACAAATTACAACGCAGAGAACATTATTGTTTATTTCGTTCTAATATAGCAAGACCTGAGGTTTGAAAAAATGAAATAACCATATTTTAGGGCTCAGGAGCTGTGGGGGTTTTGTTTAGCTTAGTGGTTGGTTTTCTGAGGGAGGGGGGCAGAGCTTTTTTATTGCTTTTCTTTTTTAATGTGGGTTTTGTTTACTATTCCTTTTTTCATACAGTAACTTTAATTTTGAATTGTTAAAAGTAATATTGCAGCTAGTTGAATAAATGCTTAGACGAAGTGCACTGGAAAATGCTCTAATTCGAGGTATAGTGTTTTCAACTGCTCTGCACTTCTTTCACCAGGCTGTTACTTGCTGAAATGCAAACTTTGCTATTTGTGAGGTTTCTGTTTTTCCTACTACATATATTTGCTGTATGTTTTTAGCCAGGAGAATCGTCCCTAGAGCCCGAATAGGGAAGGGCTTTCAGGCAAAGGGAGAACTGACCCTGAATGAGGGGAACTGCTCGGGCTTCAGCAGCCCTGAACTGGAAGCAACAGAGTCTGAGCTTTAACACAGAGGATGCACAAAGAAATAACAGATAACTCACCGAAAACCCCTTTAAAAGGATAGACTTAGAATCATTCTGGCATTCACAATTGCATGAGGTGGGGGGGTAAGGGGACAACCAGCTGTGACTCTTCCCACCCCGTGCCCATATATTTTTATGGGTCGAGCATAACAGACATTAACAAGATTTAAATATCAGTAGGTATTTACCTCTATACCCATTTACTCAATTAGTGAAAAGCAGGCCAATGAGAGGTGCCTGCAGGAGAATGCATAGCAGAACCCACCTCACCACCTCGAAAGAGGCATAAATTCAGGGTGGTTTGCTACTGAACTCGAATTCTGAAGGAACAAGGAGTTGTGGGTGGCACAGTGGTAGGGTAGAAATAATCCTGAACACTCATTAGATCCGTTACACCAGTACCAAAATTAATAGCTTTATGTCTCCTGATCTACTTAACTAGGGGATTTCCTAGTTTATTAACAACACACATGAAATTATTAACTCCATTTTACCATCTGTAGAATAACTCATTAATGAAAACAATTATTAACAAGAACTTAATTATAAAATTTTTCTTTCTTGTTGGCAGATTCGAAGCAATACAGCTCTTTTCCAGTTTAAGTGGGTGGCTCTTAGAAGAGCCTTTGGGTTCTCGAGATGGTCCGGAATGTAGAAGAGATTTAGCCGCCGAAGCCGTACAGGGTGCGACCCTGGCGCTTGAGGGCGTAGACCACGTCCATGGCCGTCACCGTCTTCCTCTTGGCGTGCTCAGTATAAGTGACAGCGTCACGAATCACGTTCTCTAGGAAGACCTTCAGGACACCGCGCGTCTCCTCGTAGATCAGCCCCGAGATACGCTTAACGCCGCCGCGCCGAGCCAGGCGGCGAATAGCCGGCTTAGTGATGCCCTGGATATTGTCGCGCAGCACCTTGCGGTGGCGCTTGGCACCCCCTTTGCCGAGCCCCTTCCCGCCCTTGCCTCTGCCAGACATGATTTCACTGAGAGTGATGAACAGCGACTGGGGGTCGGCGAGCCGCCTTTTATAGGGTGGGAGCCGACCTGGTTGGGGACTGCCGAGCTGAGGGGCGGGGTTCCCGCCGGTTTGTTCTGCCTCCGCCACAGAGCGTGAGGGAACATCTCTTGCCCTTACCTGCTTATCAGTGCTGCACAGTCTACAAAGTATACAAAAAACTTACACCCACTCCGACAAAAAAAAAATTAATTTCTAACATCGTATACGGCCGTAGCAGTTATAAAGCTTTTTTCCCCCATAGTTGGATTTGCATAACCCAATGCTGTGCATGTGCTCATAGTCTGTTTCCTTGCAATGGCTGTGGTTTGTTTGAACGATTTAAAATTACTGTAATTTTTATGCTGCTGCTGATTAATAGTTTTATTTTATCTGTATTCAAATTTCTATAAACTTTTCTTCAGAAGTTTTAATGTTTTAAAATCTCTTAATGGCTTAATGGCTTTAGGGAATTTTCCACAATACCTGTGCTGTCAGGTTTTCTAATATATTGGGTTTGCATTTTGCTTTCAACCTGTTATTTCTTAAATGGGAATTTTGATGCTCTCTTTTGACTTTTGCATAAGCAATTTTGGGTCTGTAAACACTTATTAATCAGAAGTTGTAATAGGATCTTTTTTTATATTATTAGCATTATATTAGATTGTGTCTTTTACTGATTTTGCTAATTTGGAGATTTTGACCTCATTTGTCAAAAAAAAAAAATTCCTTTAGTACAACTATAGATTTAAATTTTGCTATCCTAATGAGTAAGAAAATTGTCTTTCTCTTGTACTGCAGAT
Source organism: Thinocorus orbignyianus (assembly GCA_013400375.1). Lineage (NCBI taxonomy): Eukaryota > Metazoa > Chordata > Aves > Ciconiiformes > Thinocoridae > Thinocorus > Thinocorus orbignyianus. The sequence continues at coordinate 27,131 of VXBW01003974.1, forward strand.
CAAGCTTTTCAATCTTTAGCTGTTGTTTTATGGGTCTAAATGTAAACTGGAAACAGACAAGATTCTGAATTAGTATTTGTGAAAGTAAGGTGAAATCCTTGTCTAAGGATGTTACAAATGTCACAGTATAAGAACATCCTGAGCTGGAATAACTGCTAGATTAACACATAAAAATTGGCTTCATTTTTTTCTGAAAAGGAAAAAAAAATTATATAGCTTGATTTTCTTCTGTCCTTTATGTAAGAAATGCAAGGAAAATTTCCATGTACTCTTTCAAACTCTGTCATGTAACACATACAATAAGTAGTTTCTTTCTGTTGTCTATTTAATAATTAATTCCACCATAAAACCAAAGGAGTGGTTTGTTCTCTATGGTCATATTAAAAGCTTAAAAGGGGAACTCATCCTAATGTTTCAACTGTTGTTTCTAATGCTGTCCTTAGATGTTTTCATGATCAAATCTATGTCTTTTCGTGTTGGCTTTGGGGTTAATTTCTTTTTCTGAGGAGGACAAATATGACTCAGATGAAAATTTTCTTCTCTCCCTAGCTAACTGCGACATTTTTAATTACTATCCTTCACCTGGCAGAGGCTTGCACAGCTTTTGCATAGACTGGACCAACTGTGCTTCCTGTCATAAAGCTGCAGAAGAATGAATGCGTAGGTTTAACGGGGAGTCGCCTTAGATTTTTGATAGTCCTAAGCATACCTCCTTTCTCTTCCTGGGAGGAGCTGAATATGACAGTGGGGCTTTAAAATCTTATTCTGCTTGCTACAGTTCTTGCTTATATAGCACTGACAGGTCACAAGGCAGTAAGCAAACTCAATCCTTTTCTGCTGTAAATAGAGGTCCTACATCCTAAAGAAGGATTTCAGAATAGTTTTGGAGTTTTTAATTATAATTAACTTTCCTTTCTTGTGTTACAAGTGTCTCACAGGCAGAACACAAAATTTCAATCCCCTTCTCTTTCTGCTCCACAACCCCTGCCCATACTTACTAGAGACAGTGCTCAAACAAGAATGCTTAAAATTTTGTTCAGTTGGAACATTGGATTGTAAGCTAAGGACAGATTCACAACAAGATGTAATCAAGGCAGATTTGATTTGGCAAGACAGAGACAAATGACTAAGCTCTTGTTGTACTGAGAACACTTGCTATCTATCCCCATGATTTTTAGACTCTGCTTTTGTGTTCCATTTGTCACTTTTCAGCTGTCTTGCTTATATTCTGGTTTTGCATCCTCTAGGTAATTAAGATGATATTTTTCCATATATTTAAAGTCTAGCACAGTAAGATAGAGCTCTTGTAGGGTATTGTATCTGTATCAATAACCTCAGTGTAGTTAGAATACTCAGTTATTTGTTTAATCCTGGCTTATAAAAATGTCATTGATGAAATGCTAATAGAACTTCAGGCTTCCAGTTTTAGATTGACATTAGCCAAGAAAACATACTGTTGGGCAGTGTATTGTGAGAATATATATGAATAAACTTCTGGAAAGGTATTAATATTTTTCAAATTAACAGTTTTGAATTTTCTATGAGTATTGGAGATATTTTTATATTCCTTGTGCTTTCCACTCACTGGTGCATCATTCCCTAGTCAAAATATCCTTTTTCACTGTCAATGGAGAAATGGAATTGAACTCCATCATTTGTGGATGAGACAGGTTGTACAGACCCCTGCTCTGCACTGTTCTCATGCTCCTGTGATATGCCATGCTGAAACACAGCAGATTTCATCTGGACTATCTGGGGTAAAAAACAAATTGTTCCCTTGTAGTGAGCATTTTTGGCAGACCAACACACCCCCACAGTGGAGGAGAGCTCAGCGGAGAAGGGTAAAAAGACAATGAGCTTGAGAAATACTGTGTCATAAAGCAAGCTGTGCTTATCTCAACACCAGTGAGACTGGAGGGTTACCATGGTTTTAGATAAGACAGTTGCACCAGTGAATCATCAGGTTCTCTCAGACAACTAACAAATAACTGAGCAAGCCAGACCAGCATGAGTGGCAAGGGGAGCAGCATAGATGTGGCTCAGTCCAGCATAAAGTATAAAAACTGAACAATAAATAAAATGAAGTGTGAAGGAGCAATGGACTTGAGATGGTTTCAACCAACATATTCCTTTCCAGCAACTGGGGAGCCCCAGCATTGTGACAATGAGCATATAGAGACCAGTAATGAGAATCATGTGATTTAACTGTATATCACAAATGCTATATTATGCTTGTGATGCGGTCTGAGTACGCTGATGTATCACTCCACTAAATCAAAATCCCATGTAATGCCAAATATGCCCAGTAAGGAAATTTGAGATTAAACATTAACCTCTCTTCACGTGTAATGTCCACAAGAACGTGGTTGGAGAGTATTCGACTCTGACAGAACAGAGATGTGATGGACTGGGACCTGTCTCTACTGGTGGGTAAGGCGGTAAAACACACAAAATCTGACTTCTTCGGCACAGTTCAGGTTTCTAAATCTACCCCAGTGGTCCTTGTTTCCTATATCTCTATGCCCACATACCTGCCTCTCTTCAGTTCTTACATAAGCTACACTACAAAGCCGTGCTTGCTGAGATTGAGTATACCACGTGATTTTTGGTAAGAAATAACTTAAGCACAGAAAGCTTTTATCTTGAGACTGAGACCCAAGTCAACATCTGCATGTGTGGATTTGCCATTTGGAAGGAATATTCTGGCAGTAGCATAGTTGCAGAAGTACTTTATGTTGCTTAAGTAAAACTAGTGAACAACGTCACCCAATTTTTAAATATTTAAACATTACAGCTATCAGTTTCCCAGTGTGTTGATCATATCTATCTGTTTGGTAAGTTTGACAAGATTTGGCGGGACCGTGATAATTAATCTAGTTTAATGATTGGACTTTGATAGCATTTCTCCCCTCCCTCTTCCCCACCTACTGAGACAATCAGAGGTGGAGACCTCCATTCTCACCTTTTGTTTTAAAGGCTTCTGTCAGACAGAGATACAAGAGGTTGGACTGTTCTTCTTGCTGCCAAGTTCAGAAACTACACAAGGACTGATAAATCAAGAAAATACCTCTGTCTTGGCCCAGCAACCCACAATGACCTCTGAGGATACTGTTTGCCATGCACAGAGAACAGCTTCTTACAGGGAAAAATCTTCCAGAATTCATCTTGCTTCCTCTGCGCCATGCCAGCTGTGGGTGAGGGCAAGCACATGTTGCCTGAGTCACTGCTGTGTTGCTCTGCAAACCAGCAGGAGCTGGATGCTGTTTCCTCATGGAAAACAATATCACAGGACTAGCCTCCACAACAGCGGATTGCAGGAAGGGACATGGCACACGCATTTCCGAAGGAATGTTGTTCTTGGCAGGCAACGACACAAAAGCAACTCGCGTGGCCCAGCCACCACTCACACCTCCTCACCAGGCCAGATATTTCAGGGTTCCTTTCAAAACAATGATTTTTGTGCTAGAATTGCAAAAATACACTTTCTGGGGTGTTTCTCTCACATAGCAATGTATCAGCTGTCAGAACAGTTGTCCACAGCCAGCCCAGCATGATTCTGGAGTAGTGAGTGCGATGTGTCTCACCACTCTGCCTCAAAAGGAGAAGGCTAGTGTGGGCCTCACCCCCAGCATCCTGTGCACAAGGTGCAGGCTTTCTGAGATATGTAGGCCTCCCTTTTCCCCATCATCAAAGTTTTAGGAAACATCTACTCATGACTTCTGATTGCAGTCTGGCAGCTCCCCCCATCTACCGCCTGTCTTCTCACTCATCATGAGCAGAGCGCTGGCAAGCTCACTGAAGAAAGAAGTGATATAGCTAGTTCCTCGTGTGAAGCTGTTTTAGGACATGGAAGAAAAGGGACAGGGTCAATGACCTGCACCTGTGGGCAGGGACACACCTTTGCCCATGCTGGTTTTCTCCCTGTGCTCTGGGCTTCTCCTAGGAAGACAATGAAGGATCAAGCACAGTCAGACCTCTCCAGGCACTCCAGGTGCTTTGCCAGGAATAGGGTGGTCCATGGAGTGCAGAGCTCTGTAGCACACCATGCAAATCTGCTCCTGCAGAGCAGGTAAGGGAGAGCAAACAGCAAACCAGCTACTCGGCAACCACAGCTGACACTTGACTGCTTCTCTTAAACCCTTACTCTGCTTTCTAGACTGGCATTTAAAACAGCACAGGTCTCTTAATACATTGACCATTGATTAAGCTAGAAAGACAAAATCATTGTAAGCACATTTTCCGCACAACCCAGACGGATCAGCTCCTCTTGTTGCCCAGGCTCCTGCAGAGCTGCAACGGGCAGTAAGTTTTCCCGTCAAACCCTGCCAACTTTTACAGAGTTGTAAGTGCTTAACAGCAGCAATAGTACTGCCCTGTCCAAATAGTTTCTCTGGGGCATAGTTTTCCAAGTAATGAATCCGCTGTGGCCACCCCTGCAGGAGTGTCCTGAATTTTGTCCTGGGCTGTGTTTCTGGAGGAAGCCACATCTGGAAAATAGTGACGTGCACTGTGTCGGTTTCTCCAGACACTACTGCTGTGCTTTGTCTTTGTTACAGCAATACTTGGTTGGAAAACCAAATGCTTCGTTTGGAAACTCCAGCTGCTTGCAGGCCTTTATTTATGCTTAGGCTCTGGACACAGCAGCAGGTTTGCCCTTAAGGATCTAGCAGCTGAGAAAGCCACCACAACCCCCAGGTTCCATCCAGATCAGACCAGTCATTCCCAGCTCATTCAAGTAGCTGTTTTGCTTCATATGCATCACTCTTTGATAAACTGCACAAGATTTCTTTTGGCCTATATCTCAAGTTAATTGAAGTCCCTTTGGTCTTACTTTTAGTTCTGTCTACTGTCTAGTATCATCCATGCATGCTGAGCGTATATTATCTCTTATCATCCAGGTGTTACTGAAAGCGCCAATTAATATCAAGTATTCATTCAGCCCTGGGGCATTCTTTTCTCTACTGAGTGTCTGTAGCCCTTTGACCCTGTTCTACAGTCAATTTTTAAACATCTAACAGGCTATTGGTCCTGCCCATACTCCTTCAGATTGCAGATGAGAATGCTGTGTGAGATGCTTCCAAAAAACCTTACTAAATGCCATGTGTATTGCACTCATCACTCCTGCCCTGCCTGCATAGATTCTCTCTGTTCTGTTCTGTGATTGTTCTAGTTCTGTGATTGTTGTGTTGCTCTTCACTCATCATCAGGAGTCAACTGGACACATCTTATTTATGATGGTTGCTCAATCTCGCTGATTCTTAGAAACACCACTATCTTCCCAAGTAACATTTTCTAATGTGTCACTTTAGTCTGTGTTGGAAATTATTTCCGTACTGCTGACTTGCTCCAGTAAAGAACATTAGTTCTTGTATTTCCTACAATATATACTGCCTCTTCATTTTTTAAGAGTTTAAGAAGAAATGTCAACTTTTCAGCCTTCTTTTTGAGTCAGGGAACTCCAACAGTATGTGCCTTTCATTAAGGGAATAGTTCTTAGACCCCTCTGACAATTACTGTTTCTTTTTCTGTGTATTCTTTTATTGTTTGCTTCTCATTACCTGAAGTTCAGTACTAAAAACTAGGTCTAAACTCCAAGTGAGACTATACTATTCCTGAATACAGAGTAAAATCTTCTTCATCTGTCTTACTGATGTCATTCTGTTCCTTTCCTAATACCTAGTAATATACTTTCATTGATTCATTGTCAACTTATAACTGTAACCAGAAGATCCAGATCTCCCAGGTGCTAATCACCTGCTACTGCCCAAGATTTATAAAATTTATATATTTTTGCCAGGTAAAGTATTCTACATGTTTTTGAAGACAGTGTTTCCAATTTATCAGGCATTTTTCAATAAATCATAGAATCAAATAATCGTAGAATGGTTGGAGTTGGAAGGGAACTTAAAGATCATCAAGTTCCAACCTCCCTGCTATGGGCAGGGACACTTCTCATTAGAGCAGGTTGCTCAAATAAACTGTTCTCCATCATTCTGGCATTTCTTTGCTTGTGGTACCCATTGTGCTTCTGTACATGCCCTGTAGAATGTAATTCCAATCACAAATAATGTTATACCAGGCCTAAGACTGATCTTCGTGGAACCCAGCCTGTTACAGTATTTTAACTTCATAGTTGACAGTCATAAACATTTACATATATCTTTCTACCCTGGGAGTTGGTCATTTTCCTAGACCAAGTTTCCCTGATTATTAGTTTTATTGCTAAAAATTTTCTAAAATGAAATAAAATGAAAAAGAGGAAGAATCTGCAGTGTATTAGCCAGCTCTAGGGAAACATTACATCTTCTACTGAAACTCTTTCTAATATTAATTGTGTAGTAAACCAGTTAAACATGGTGTTAGTTTCCTCCCTTGTGACTTACAAAAAAATAAACGTCTGTCTTGAATACTGTAGATTCTTTGTTTTGTTAATATCTTTCTTGAATTTGGCTGAGATTAGTACAACAATTACTACAACTCAGTATCAATGATGTAATTCTTCCCCAGGGTGTGCTGAGTCTGTAAACCTGAGCAATGCATAAATCTGTAACCCAGAATGCTTTATCATGTGCTTATTTATTTTTGCCCATATTCTTCAGATACCTTAAGAGTAACAGCATGGCTGCATAGGCTGGGTCTTGTCGGGAGGGGCCTGGGAAGACATGCGGCCGACTCAATATGAGTGATAAAGCAAGCTCCAGTGTTTATTCGGATAGCTCAGATATTTATACACTTATCGTAAATTATGCCTACTTGTCACACACTAATTGGCTAGGCTTCTAAAGATTACATGTTCATACACCTCCTACTTGCAGTTTCTGCTTCAAGGTTCTCCAACATTCCAGAAGGACACTCTCCCTCTCTCCTTGTTTATCATTCTCGCAGGGTCTGTGTGACCTTGGCTCTTCTTCCTTGTCAGGGTAACTTGCAGTTCTCATTGAGGCCTACTGTGGCTAAAATCCTACTTATGCTAAACACTTAGGCTAACAAGAGGATTGCTTGTACAATGCTTCCATGGATCCAGGGCCCTGCTCCTGCAACCATTCTGCAACAGGGTCTACTATATATTATCACAGATGAGCTTTTAGCATCCTATTTCCATTTCACTCAGCAGGAAGAACTAGAACTAACTTTAATAGCTTAGGAAATGGCATCTAGTAACATGAACATCCTGAGCACCCCTGAAGGGGTAGGATATAGATTTTCTATATTGATGGCCTAGTTTCAATTTCCGTCTCTGATTGAATCAGTATTTGCAATCTGACTCACAAAAAAATAATTGTCATTTGTCTGAGTTGGGCAGCTGGGAGAACAGGCAGCATGTGACATAGACACCACAACTCTTTTTTCTTTTTCAGGAATTACACTGGGAGTTACAGATAGGGCTATTTTTTCAAACTTTTGAACATAGGACCCTAGCATTTCTTTGTCTTTCTGTATTTACCAGCTCCCTCTTTACAAAATTTAAAAAATGCATAGTCTACGTAACCCAGTAGAACAAAATCCTGCTTATAACTGGGATTCTTCTATTTAATACTAACACTACTAATGATAATTCTCAGTCCCAGAGATGGATGTTGAGAATTAAATCTTGGTTACAAGGGGAACTCTGGTCTACAGGTTTTCAGAAGGTGGAAGGAATATTTTGATTCTTTAGACTGCCAGTTTCTGGACAGACAAGGAGATTTGTGGCTGATTCATTTAAAATTCACAGCCTTTTTTTTTCCTTGTTAGCAACTATTTAAGAGTTATGGCAGGCAGGAGAGTCACGTCACCTCTTGATCACCCCAGAATGTAGGGATTTTTTTTTAAGTGACGATTTTACTGATATTCCAGCCAGCCTTATCAAATCCTACAGTAATGGACAACATGATCACTGAGCCAAATCAGGGTAGTTCAAACTGGTCTTGACAAGCCCTGCAACTAAAAACTGTGTGAGAGGTAACAATGGTTTGGGGTTTTTTTGAAGCTACCTTTAATTAACTACCAAAGTTTAAAAAGTGGTAGGAGTGCCATTCAGGGTGAATCTGTACACAGGTTTCACAACTTAACCTGGAGAAGCGTTATTTGCAAAATAACCCTGAGGGAAATGATTGTTTCCCTCCAATGAGCACTGGTGAGACCCATCTGGAGTGCTGTGTCCAGTTCTGGGCTCCCCCATGGAACAGAAGCATGGATATAACTGGAGTGAGACCAGTGGAGGGCCACAAAGACAAGGGACTGGAAAACCTCTCATATGAGCAAAGGCTGAAAGAGCCAAGACTGCTCATTTAAAAGAAGAGAAGGCTCAGAGAAGTATTATCCATATGTTCAGATATCTGATGGGGGAATAAAGGAGACAGGACCAGAGTCTTCTCAGTACAGTCCAGGACAGAAGGCAATGGACACAAACTGAAACACAAGAAATTCTACTTAAACATAAGACAGAATTTTATTTTGTTTTAACAGGCTGCCAAGATAGGCTGTAGTGTGTAGTGTCTCTCCTCTAGCTGACTCTTCTTTGAGTATGGGTGTGGGACCTAGTGCCTTAGGTGTTAGATTAGAAGGCAATACAGGGTTTTTTTAAGGAGATGTGTTTGTTCTAATACTGAAATATCTGTCAGTATATTTTTGTTAGTTTATTTAAAGTATGTATCTGAAAGGATACAGTCTTCTTTACCACTGACATTCCTTTGACATGTCTATTCTTCCCTCCTATATAAACTTTGCAATTGCTGAATCAGTATTTTCAATATAGATGCAGCATGACAGAAACTTGACTAATGTCCTTTGATCTTGATATGGTGGTTTTATTATTAATATTGAGAGTGATTATTGTCTGCAAAATCATTCTTTGCCAAGAGGATAACATGATTCAGTTAAAAGATTGTAATTTCTCTGGGTCATCACCATATTAACAACAGTAATTGTAATTAAATGAGTAGGCTTTCAGATAAATTTGGCTAATCAGTTTGTCTGGATTATTCTCCTCCTGCAGTCTGAATGTCTAATCTGCCTCTATTTATCTAATGTCTAATCTGCTTCTTCTCCATGTAAAGCTTCTGTCTTGATAAGAAAAAAGTAAAGCGTTTTCTTTGCTATACAGTTTTAGGAATGACTTCTTATGTTATATGTGAACTATCTCGGTTTTAAAGATCATTGCATTAGAGAACGCACTTGCATTTTGTAGGATCTTCAGTAATCTGCACTAGAACCTATACTACTAGGCAAAGCATTAAGCCAGGGCACACTATGTGACGACACACGAAAATGAAATTCTGTTTTGAGGAAGTAAGGGTATGTATTTTAAGGAGGCCTAAGAAATTAGTTGTAAGTATGAGATAAATAGAGCCTGTATTTGGACAGGGAGCTCAGAAAGGAAAAAAAAGAGAACTTTCAATCTTTGGTGTTTGACTGAAATGTATATAAAAGGAGTCACATTTAAATATTTGTCTCTTCACATGGAAACTGCAAACAGTTTTTATTACCAACTCACTCTCAAAACTTTTTCCCAAGTAGTGTTTCTTGGCAGTGAGAAAATTTCTCTGTCGGGTTGAAAAAACTCTACCACTGATTTGCTGAGTTAGATGGTGGGATGCTTGCTTTGCTTTGCCTTTTTCCATTATCTGTAAAACATCCATCAATACTATTTCTAAGACTGGATGCGATTGGTCTCTCTAAAGACTGAGAATTGTTGTTTTGGTCCAGTGTAGCATTTAACAGCTAATTCCAACAATGCAAATCTGAAAATTGTTCAGATCTTGTGGCAAGTTTATTTTATCCAATTAACTAGCAAATGTCGTTGCTGGGCTCAAGTGTGAAATAATCTTAGACAAGCCTCCCCTTTTCACATCACCTGAGATCTCTAAAAGCATTCTATATTAAAAAAA
>VXBW01003975.1:0-28591 GCA_013400375.1 Thinocorus orbignyianus
TCTTCCTCTGGCAAATTCTAAAGTGGACTCTGAATCCATGCCTGCTGGTGGACAAGCAAAAGGTAACTCCCAAGTTTATTCTGCAGCCTTTCCCTGAGCAGAGGGACTAACCCAAGTTTTGTGCTCCTTCCAGCTGCCCATTCCCACGACACTTCTAGGGAATTACCCTGTAGATGTCTGTCTACATTGGCTGAGAGTAATTAGCAGGTTCAAAAATGACCTGGGTGACTGACGGAGTCCAAAATAGGCCTCAAAATAGTCCAAAATTTCCTTTTGCTGCAGTAATTTAGTCTTCCTGTCATTGATTGCATAACCTGCTTTGTATCATTTTGTGGCAGACAGTTAATTAACTGCATGCTAACAGCGCTATGCAGATTTAAAATCTAAATGCTTTTAGGTTACTTAAGCCTAATTGGCAGTTGTTGGGACAAACAAGATTTCGTTCCTTTGAAAATTGAAAACAAAGTGAATGGAACAGTATGTTTTGAAAGGAAAATAAGAAATTAATAGCAAAACTGAACGTTTATTTCTATCTTCTGTGCTATAAGCAAAACTTAACAAGAAATATCTGAATATTTCTCTTTTTGTCTCCAGTAGCTTAGCCCAAACTAACCTTTTTAGCAGGAGAACTTGGTATGAAAGGTGCTGCGATTGGCTTCTCTGCAGGTGGTTTCTTCACAGGTGGCAAAGGTCTGTCATTAAAATAGGGATTCGCATCAAAATACTCCTGGGGATATAGATTTAACCTGAAAGGCCCTCCTATAAGCAACCGTCTGTGTTCCTCTTGAGCTTTCTGTAAAACAAATACTTTGAAAGAAACAATCCTGAGGATTTTTACTGTGTTATTCTAAGAGAAAAATGGAAAGCATTAAACAGTCTTGGAGAAGGTTCACTCCAGCTTTCTTCACTCTTGTTTGATGATGGAGGTATAATGGAACATAGATTCACTGGAAGCACAAGAATCACGGTGGAAGTATGGTAGCAAAATGTCACGAAAAGCACACTTAAGATGCTTCTAACAGTATTGCAGACCTGTATCTTGGGCATATATACACGTGCCTGACTGTACCTGCATTGTTTGTGCTAATCTTGTCCTTACTCTGGACCAAAAAATGTTCTCCTGCTGCCACGTGATGAAAATATACACAATAACTAAGATCAGTACAAGCACATTTACAAGTTTTCTTAGATTTATGAACTTATATGAAAAAAGGAACAGTTTTTTTTTTAATATAACAGTTAGGATAATAAGGTCCTATTATTCAGACAACAACACAGAAGTATTATTGTTCTTGCTATTGGCATAGTTTGGTCATCATTGTTTGGCCAGGCTGGATGGGGCTTGGAGCAACCTGCTCTAGGGAGAGGTGTCCCTGCCCATGGCAGGGGGGTTGGAACTTGCTGATCTTTAAGGTCCCTTCCAACTCTGACCATTCTATGATTCTATGATTCTATGATCATTGTGCTGGAGCTTACGGTCTCCATATAAAAAATTAAGGTCAAATCCTGAATGGTAGCACCAGTGTGGGGAACTGCCAGATGTCTCAAAGAAAAAAATAATAAACAAACAACACCTAAATCTCTTTTATACAGGATGGTCATTAATGTGTTTTCCTTCCTCCACTTTGTAAATAATCATTAGTGATTTCAAGCTAAAGGAAACACCACAGGGAACAAAAAGTTCATGTAAATTGTAATAAATAATCCTATCCTGTTTATTGTAATAAATAATCCTAGTAATAAAAAATCTATTATATCCTACATAATAAAGAAAAGTGTTTTTACCTTTGCATTTATTCTTTCTAATTCATACCCATCAGCTTGATGCGGATATTGTTCGCCTATGGTAAGGTTTGCATAACTGTGGAACCAAAATGAGTAAGTTAGGTGTTCAAAACTCAAGAAATGTTTAATAAAATACTCTCTAAGAAGCAATTCTGTGAAGTTACCCATATCCAGTTCCTTTCTTCCCTGGATTAGTATAAAAATTCTTTCCAGGAGGAACGTATCTTTCTCTGGCTTTCAGCTGTGCACTGAAGTATGGAAACGAACCTCCTATGGTTCCATAATAGCTGCCAAGTCCGCATCTAAAAGTAGCAAATGAACACATTAATTAATATTTGGCAAGTATTTCAGGCTTTCCATATCCAGTGTGCTAAAACCATAGCAAGCAGAAAACCCAAACAACAGTACATCTCAAGAATTAAACATAAAATCAGATCAGATCTACTGTCCATGGATCTTTCACTACAGCAACTTCACACAGTGTTACAGACAAAAAAGAAACAAGACGGTGGCAGAGATGAAGTTTTAAGGTGGTGTAATAACATAAATATGCTTAATAGAGATTAATTTTGCCCCAACAAGGTAAAGCAACACTGGCACAGGCAGATTCAGATAATGGAGTGGCAGCCAGTGTGGGGTACCTATCTGAAAGATTTTTTTCTTCTGGGAGATGGTGGGACTACTTAACTTTCTGTCTTGTCACAGAAGGAAAGTAAAAGGAGGCACAACTCATTTAGGACTCACTTTTGCCCTCCATTTATTTAGAGACTTCATAAACCCATACATAGGGGGAAAAAAAAAGGGCAAACTGACAATGCACAGACAACCTTTATCTCGGTGCTTCCCAGCTCTTCAGTGCTTTATTTCATAATCTTTAAATGTCACTTCTTTGAGTAGGCTTTTCATACGCCAGCAACAAAATAGCAAGAGAACAGACATATGAAGAAAAGAAAGGTCCAGGTTTCAGTCACAGCTTCACAATATGACATCGCAACCTTTCCATTTGCAGCCAACAAAAAATGTGGCTTCATTGTAAAGGAAAGACTCTCGAGAGCTTTTAGTCATTCAGGTGGCCAAGTAAACACCAACAGGGCTCTGCACTACTTCTGTACTTATGATGGGAGTCAGGTTTGGATAGAAGTATAATACATTCCTTTTGAAAGCTAAAGTGTTCCTGTAGCATGCAACAGAACAGAGCTAATCTTTGAATCTTAATATATATATATATAAAACCCAAGAGGTTACTCTCCAAAATTTCCAAAAGCAAAGCTGCAGAAAGATGTGACTAAACAGATCCATGAGACTGTAAGCACTAGGCCCCGTACAGAGACTAAATCTTCCTGTCTCTTTGACATGTAATTAATATTGTGCAAAAATGCATTTATTTTAATAGTCTGCATATATTTCTCAGCTCCATAACACCTTCTGATAATCCCATAGGATAATTAGTATTTTTTCTAGCAAAGAGACAACGGATATGGATTCACTGAGAGGAAAACATTGCACCTGGATAATGGCCCCTTTTCCTACTGTTTATGCAATATATATGCCACCTCTATTTTGGGAGGTTCAGAACTGAGAGGGAAAAGATACTATGTCTGACAAGTTCCAACAGATTTCCTTCTAAATTAAAATGAAATATTCATTTGTTAATTATCCACATCCTTTTCCCACAGCCATCTTCACCTTCATCAAAAATTAGAAGTGAAAGTTTAAGAAAACACTGAAAAACAGTAGTTAAGAGCAAGCATCAGGACCCGATTTCTACCTTGTGTTCAGTCTTCCCTGTGTTGCCACTCAAAATTCTTCACTCCGTCCCAACACTCCATTGGATGAAACAACAATATTGTACCCTCATTACAGTTTTTATAAGAAATAAAAAGGTCAATTTAAAGCATTTTCACAACACTTACGGCAGTTTGTCTCCGTTACTGGGGAGGAAAGCTTTGCCCAGATTTTTCTTGGATTCTGCCAATCTATAGCGTCTCCTCAGCTGAACAGCATCTGAGTAGGCTTCACCATCGAAAATCCTCACAAACTGTGGCTCAAAATAACCTGCCTGCAGAGCTGACATCATTTTGGACCCCCCAGGTAACATCTGTCTGTTCTTGCCCGCAGCTTCGTTAAAAGAGCCTTGAAAAACAGTAAACATTGTCAATAACTGCCCAGTGTTAGCGCTGCTCTTAGCCCACATTAAAAAACCCAACAAACTTAAGGTCTAGATCTGGGTGGCTCAAAGAATGTTTCACGTAGCCTTTAACTTGTAAATCACACACGTAAAATGGTTGTGTCTGAAAGACAATGCTGTGAGAAGGGATTTATAGCACCTAGTTTTAGTTTTCCAACCCCTGCGCTTGTTTTACAGGCAAGGGAGGGAGACTGGTTGCTCCAGACTACAATTCAGAGCTGGAGCTGATGCCTGGTTATATACTACGATTCATACTTCAGAGGAGCACCCCTCTCCCACCAGTTACAGGTCAATCAGATGAGCCTCCAGCTGGGTTTTGAACCCCTGGCAGCTCAGTGTGGTGGAGGTGTGTCAGACAGGGTTCTTGTGGACGTGGTCATCACTGCCACCACACCACGGCAGAAATGCCTGTGCTGGGATGCCAGGTTTAACCTCTGTACCCTTCCCAATTCCAAAAAATTACCTATCTCAATGAGGATGCCCATTAAACAGCAAGAAAAGGGCATTATTCTTTGAAAAAGCAGGATGGGGAAACTCACACACGTGAGCCAGGTGACAACAGAAAATATTGCAACACTAGTTTAAAAATAATTACAGTATAATTGTCAGAAACAGAAAACCTGCTGAAAGAGAACACAAAAACCACCACTGCTTTTCATAAAAGCAGGAAAATGCTGCTAACTTGCAGGTAATTGATACTAAAAAGAAATGTGTACATTAAAAGATTTTATCAGTCTATTATGCTTACGTATTTCTCAATTTTACTGGATTTTTCCTTTCTTTGGTATATTCGTCCCAACATATCAGGCCTTTCTCTTAGTAATATAGACCCGAGTAAAGAATATGCATGAAAAAGCAATTCCCTCTAACAAAAGGAAAATAAAAATACTAGAGAATAGTGATTCTGAAAGTAGATGGACACTAGAGGCAGCCCCCATGACTAAAAAGTGATTAAAATTAAAAGCACTTACGCATGTAACACGGTACATATCTATCTCCTATGGTAACATAACTCATTTCGCTGAAGAGGCCGATCCTCTCCATGTCGCTTTTCCCTTCCGCAGGCATGGCTGGACCTGTGCTGTGTGATGCTGTGCTGCATCTAAAAGGCTGAACTATCCTTGCTGTTCCACTGCAAAAGTCTATAAGCAGCCCCACACCTGTAAACAAAAAGTTTATTTCAATAAAATGCAGGAAGATTTGGTTAAAAACTTTAGCAGTAAATGTAAACTGAAGAAAGCAACCTACAAGAGGATTGACAGCTTTGGTGCTCACAGGGCAGAAGCTCTGAGATATTAATATCACGTATCAGCTGTATCTGGCATGTGGGTGCAGGGTAGAAAAGAGGCACAGCAGTGGAAATCTATATAATAATACAGATTTTATATATTTCATGATAACAAATAACATGCTGGGACAGTGTGTATGATGGGAGAGCCAGCCCCATTTTGCCTACGCTCAGCACACAGGGTGGACAGCATGCAGGAGTTTTTAAAAGTTTGAAGAAAATTATATAATTTTTTTTTGCAACACACAGAGGTACACACAGCAGACAAACTCAGTACTGCTCTTTGGTTATTGGTAGATCTAGATGTTGGGGGAGGAACCCAAAGGGCAGGTGACAACTGCTAGCACTGAAAGAAGAGATGACAGAAAACTGACCCTTGGAAATAAACTTAGAGATTCTGATATGGAGCTAGATGGTTATTAATTAGGCAGATAGGAATAATTTATTGAAAATAAATAGACTTGGAATTAAATTATACAGCGTAAAGCAAAGATTGTTGACCAAGGCATTGACAGGAAGTATTTTTGGACCTCAGCAATTTGACACGACCAAGGAGATGTAATGAAGAGAACGAGCCTGGCCTTGAGGCAGCGCAATTCTGGAGCGTCTCCCAAAGGAATGTGTAGGAAAAGTGAGGAAATACCAGTATTTTTCCACAGAGCACCAATGCGGTATCAATACCACATCAATGGCATTAAGTACAGCCCAAGGTTGCCCAAGCTTAACATTGTCTTCTCATCTTGGTGGCAGGGCTGGGAGGATCTGGTGCTTCGTCACCTTGGTTGCATGTGCAGTGACTTAGGACAATCGAGAACCTTCATGTCCTGGTTGCAAGTGCAGCAAGACAGGACGATCAAGCACCCCCTGAACCTCCTCCTGCTTGGACGGTGGCCCCGTCTGGAAGCCACCAGAATTACCGGAGAACAACTGTGGCCAAACTGGAAAAATTCCGACCAAAATCCACCATCTCGCCATCCTACAAATATCCATCCCAAGTGGGACCTCTGGAGCAATCTGGGGTCACAGCAGGTTGTGACCCAGCACCTTCCCCTGAGAGGGGACATCTCTTGGGGCTGATTTTGTGAGGATTTCCAAGATATTTTGGGAGGGTGTTAAAGAATAAATTTTGTGAGGACTTTCAAAGGTAGATTTCACGAGGATTTTGGAGAAGGGATTTTGTGAGGATGTTAAAAGCGTAGATTTTGTGAGGTAAATTCCAAACATAGATTTTGCAAGGATTTGAAAGGTTAGATTTTGCGAGGATATTCAGTTGTAGATCCTGTGAGTTAAATTCAAAACATAGATTTTGCAAGGATCTGAAAGGTTAGATTTTGGAAGGATATTAAAGTGTAGATTTTGTGAGGCAAATTCAAAAGGTAGATTTTGAACATTAGATTTCACGAGGATTTCAGGGATCGTCTGCTGACAAATACTGAGGAAGAAAAAAAAGAGTAACTCATTATTATTGTATTTCTCCACGTTTCAAAGATCAGTTAGTACAATTTACTACTTCTTACAAAAAGAGAAATGCCTTAATTTTGTAGGTTCACCTTAGTAGCTGGGACCTCGTGTGAGATTCGATTTAGGCAAACTCTGTGGTAAATGTTGTGGTTTTGTGCATGTCTGTTGTGATTTAGGAAAACTCTGTGGTAAATCTTGTGTCACGGGTGGGTGTGTGACTCCGTTTCGGAAACTCACAAGTTTGGGGTGAACCCTGCCACCTTCAAATCTTTTAAGTTAAATCTTTTATAGCAAATTTTGTTAAATCGCTTCGATAACCGGCCAGTGATTAAGCATTGCTACAAATCATCCAACCTCACACTCTGTTAATGAGTCTGAAACCACTGTTACCTCAACAATTTGGGCAGAAAACCCCAATTAACGCTCGCCACAAAGCTTCCACACCCCACCACCCCTCACCGCACCTCACCACAGGCAGGGCCCAGGCTCTGAACTATGAGGGAACCGGTACCTCAGTGGCCTGAGACCACCGCCGAGAGGAGCCAGAGGCGACTGGCCGGTGGCCCGAAGGCACTCGCCTTCTCTTGTTGCCGGTTGCCCTGGAGGCGGGTAAGTCCAACGGGGTTCCCCCCCTTGACAACCTCCCGCTCGCTGCATTGGTACGGCCCAAGGCCATGGCGGCTGCGCAGTCCTATAGGGAGGGGCCGGGCGGTACCACGCCTGCGCGGGGGGGCGCTGGGGCGATGCGGGAGGGTGCGCTTCCCGCCGTGGCGCTGAGGGACGTGGTGAGTCTGGGGGGAGCGCGAAATGGCGGCCAGCCGGTGTGGGGGGAGAGGGCTGAGGTGGCGCTGGGTTCTGTGGTGAGCAGAGGGTTAGTGCTGGTTCCACGGTGGCTACTCCCAGGTGTAGCTGAGCGGCCTTTGGGCCTCCACCCCCCAGGGCCACCTCGGAGAAGGTGCCGAGTCCTCTTGCGCCTCTGCTATAAAACTATGTTGAAATAACTATTAATTGCTTTTTTTGTTTCTACTCAGGTAATCCTGGACGCGATGGACATACTCTTTAGAATAAGAGGAGGCTTGGATCTTGCCTTTCAGCTAGCCAGTACCGACGGTGTGTCTATAAGGCTGTTTCTTAATATAAGGCTATTTCCATAAATTAACTAGCTATGATGCTCATTCTCTTGGCGTTTCACCAGGTGTAAAGCACCTTTTCCCAAACCTGTAAATATTAAGTACAAAAAAAATGTTATTCTTTATCTCCTTTAATTTTCTGGCAGCCTTTTTCCCTTGTGTGTTTTCTGTTTTCCTTGGAAGTAAAGTTCAAATTGCTGGATTTAGGTCGTTTCATTCCCATACTTTTCCTGCTTATGGGTATGGTATTGGGATCGCTTCTCAGTTTAAATCCAAACCTGTCCCTGAAATTCTGAAGAAGCGGGTAACAACTTTATGAAAATGAATTAGTGATAACAGGATGGTATTAGTAGTATGGTTCTGAGGTTGTGATCCAGCCTTTCTAGAGAAATAGTGAAGATGAACAAGCTGACCAGTTACTCTGCTGAATTTAGGTGAGATTGGCTACTGCAATTCCACGTGGAATTGGCCCTAGCCCAGATGCTGTTAAGAGGCTCCTCTAGTCCCACGTTCCTGCACTGAGGTGACCCTGGCTTCAGAAAGCCTGCTCAAAGCTTTCAGCAGGCTCTGTGTGGAAGGAGGGTGTCTTTAGCTCAACTGTAGCTCATTCTGCCTTTTAAAAGGACATATATTTACTAGAAACTTTGAATTTAGTGCTTGTGAACCTTGAAAAGGAACTCAGGCTCGTTTTAGTTCATGATGTGGAATAGAAGCGTTGCATAAGTTGGCTGCAGCAGCTTTCTGTGACGTGCATCTTCAGGGAAAGGCTGTTTATTTGGCTTCATTTACAATTTAGTGAATTTCACCCACAGTGAAGCAGAGTGATATTGACATAGTCCAGCTGGATGGTATTCACACTTATTTGTGTAGATACGGCAGACCACTCCTTTGAAGCCACAGAGTTTTTCTTTTGGAGATTTAGCTAAGTATGTTGGGGTTTGTTTATTATTATTTGTATTTTTTTTCTAATACTGTGGTTTTTACAGACTTACAGTGCAAAAGTCAGCTAATGGTGGCCAAATCTAAGCTAATGCATTAAAGAAATACAATTCAGCATCATCTTTGATAGCTTGTTAGGCTCTGTACAGCTCATTGCATTCTAAGTAATAGTTGTTAATCTCCTCAGTGAGGAAAACAGGGCTGGTAACGTGCAAAAGTTGCTTTGTTATATCCATTGTTGGCTCAGGTTGTAAGGAATAGGTGAAAATTTAAAAAAGTCAAGTCAGGCTCTGAAAGGCAACTGTTCTGTGTGGGTAATAGAGACTCAGGCTGACCAGGGTAGAGCTTCGTATGTACAAATTCTTCAGCAGCTGCAGGCTTGGTTAAGAGTTACTGATGAGAGCAGTGACTACAGTGCAAGGTTATTCTGTAATTCATTCGGATCTTCGTGTCTGACAGTGTCAGGGAGAAACAGCTTTTGTTCAGGGAGTATGAATATTTGTGACAGACCTGCTAAGTGAAATCTCATCTCAGATTTTGTTTACACAGCCGTTTTTCTGATCATAACAGCACTTAGGCTTTTATTCCAAGTCAAAACACATCAATTTCTTTCTTTTTTTTTTTTAAATGTGCACCCAGCAGCTATAACAAAGCTGAGGGAATTTTCTAGGCTTATAGTATCCTTCTTGTGTTTCAGAGGCGTCAACGAAAAAGGCATTAGGATATGTTTTCAGTGATCTTGCAAACAAACTGTCCTCGGATGTCCTTGTGCTAAGAATTCGCCACAGCTCCATCTACGTGTGGCCTAACAGTGGCATGAACACTGTTCCAGAGCTGACTGATGATTCTGCATGTAAGGAGATCAGGCGGTTCATACAGTGAGTAGATTTTAAAATACGTCATTTGGTTTAATTGATTAATTTCCTATTACAGAAATTTCTCTTTCTGTTGATGCTTCAGATCTGATCAAGATGATGAGACCAAACGAAAGCTTGGGAAGAAGAAGGATAAAAGGTTACAAGACACAGTAAGTGTCTCACCACACTAATAAATTATATCAAATGACCTATTATTTAAAAATGTTTAGATCTGCCTTCCATAGGCTTTTCTGTATACACAATATATATATTTGGACATGACTTAAAAGAATCCTTTTAAAGTCATTGAGGGCGCATGCAAAGATCCATCTATGGTAGATTGGCACGTAGGAGTTTGTTTTTAACGTTACTAGCTTTATTTTAAACCCAGTTATTTCATTACTGTTGTTGGAGATGTGCTGTTGGTGTCTTTACTGTCTGCAGCAGCAGGTAGTCAATGTGGACCTCATGTTGGAAATGACATCTTCGTTACCAGCTTTGGCTCCTGTCATTGAAAGGGAAAGTAAGGAGCACCACTACGTTAATATGACGTTGCCAGTTGATGTTGTTGTGTCTGTTTCTCCAGAAGAAACGTGGGGAAAGTAAGTATAACCCTGAACTTGTGATTTTTTCAGCTTCGTTTTCTTGAAATAATGAAGTAAAGCTCTTGTATCATATCATTAGTCAGTTAAATGAAGTAGCATGCAGTAATTTTCTAACAGAATTTAACTGTAACTGTAGATAACTGTTAGTTTTAATAATTTTGAGAAACAGTCCTTTTACCATCTACAAAAAAACTGAGTTTACCCATGACTCATGGATTGGATAACTCATAACCATCGCTTAGCAAGGAATTGAGAAAGTTGGGAGAATGTTCTAAAAGTTCTTGTAAATATGTGATTGTGCATAAAAGAGAGTTGGAGTGTGTCTGGTGAGTCTTTGTACTGTGGGTGCTACCTTAGGGGCTGCAGCTGGGGGGATGAAGGTGGAAAACAAGTATTTTTTCTTTGCATTTTTTCTATAGGATTTGATTCTGAAAGGTGGTTAATGGGGTAGATGGGGAAAAAACCCAAAGCCCTGTATAGTCATAGATGTAACTTTTACTTTGTCAAATGCTCGTGATGGTTGTGTTTCTGATGTGAGAGCAGGATATTTGCCCTTCGGAGGGCTGAACCACTGGGAGTTTCTGTGGACAGATGTGCTTTCCAGTAAAGCAATGAGGTTCTGTCTTGCATGCAAATATATGCATATAAACATTGCATAACCATCAGAGCTATGAGGAAAAAATGATCCACTGTTCTATTTCTTAAATATTCTCCCTCCTACTTCCCAGGGTACAAAATCTCTTAGTGAAAGCAATTCACAGGCAATTAACTGACATGGAAAGATGTATCATGAAATATATGAAGGGAACATCAATTGTGGTGCCGGAACAATTTCATTTCATGTTACCGGGAAAAAATCATCTCGTCACAATCTCGTATCCTACAGGTATTTCTGATGATCAACTGGAAAGTTACAGAAAGGTAAGGCCAACAAATACAAACAGAATATGATTTTTAATATTATTTTTAGTTATTGTAATGGAAGCAGTGCTAAAGCTTTTCATTTAGCCAATGCAGAATAAATACTTACAGATACTGCTACTTCATAAACTTATTTTTATTGTAACTGAAGCAGTATACTGAATGTGGAAGCTTGATCTATGAGAAGTTCTTTTTAAAATGCATCAGATCTCATTTTTGTAAATGAGCAATAGAAACTTCAAAAATATATATGTTTTATCTAAACCAAATCCTATCTAAATTATGCTTCTGGTACTGGGTTCTTTGAGTATCTTCACTTCCATGGTAGAATATCAGATTACTTGTAGCTTGTTACTACTTTCAGGCTTTAATTTGCGTCCTGAAAGGGTTTGGGTTATTTTTTTGGTTTGGTTTCTGTGTTGGGTTTGTTTCCTTTGTCTGTTTTGGAGGGGCTGCTTTTTGTGGCTCACACACAGCTGAGCAGCCTGAGCTTACTCTCCTTGGTTGGTTTGTTGCCTTCTGGGTCAGCACATCTAGAAGAAGGCATGTGGGAATATGGATGATGTGGAAAACGTTGCGGTCCATTCTTATTAAGAGGTTGCACAGTTACATATCCTAGGAGTAGGGCAGGAGCCTTCTGCTGCCTTAGATGTGTAGGAGCTGTGGAGGTTTTTAATTTTCTTCTTCCATACGAAGCATTACTGGGTGTAGAAAGCCTCCTCTGCAGAGGCCTCAGGCATTGGTGGCACATCAGGTCTTTCCTGCTCTGTCTTCTGCTCACTCCTACCCCCTGGTTGCCCAGTGTTGCTGTGGTTGGGTTCAGTGCTAGGTCACCTCCACAGAACATATTACCTGTGTTACACACATCATCTGAGATGATCTCATCATTCCTTTCACTCACAAACTGAAATAAGGCAATACATCTTTATAAATGTGGCTGCTGTGTTGCAAACAGCACTCAAGAAAAAAACAGGCTGACCCTGCCTAAACCATAAGCTCAGTATCTTTCTCTCAGTCTGTGTTGCTTGTACATCTCCAGTATTAGTTAAGATTATCATTCAGAGTGTGTGTATCTGTGCTGCTACGCAGATAAAACTGTAATCCTGTTCTGTTATGGTGTATTTTATCCTACTTTTGTAAGACACTTGTCACTCGTGATATCTTCAGTGGGGCTGCAGCAGGTGTTGTGTAACAGGACTGCATAAAATAGTGGCCCCTGTAGACAGGAGGTATGGCTGGGACCTGGGAGCTCGCAGTAAACCTGTGCTGAATGATTAATTAAGCAGATTTCAGTATATTTGCTAAGCTGTTAAAATTGTTAATATTTTATTGTTACTTACAATGCGATGCTGCTTTTAATCCCAAATTTGAATTGTGCTCTTTATTTTTATTTGAACTTGCATGTAGGAATTGCATGGGTTGTTCAATCTGCCTTGTGACAGACCGTATTTCAAGAGAGCAAATGCTTATCATTTTCCAGATGAACCATATAAAGATGGATATCTGAGAAACCCACACTTACATCTTAATTCACCTGGTACGGACTCCGGTATGGTAAGTTTAAATTGAAATATTTGTGAGAAAGTACTTTTTATTTGTGAGGGTGGTGAGGCACTGGAACAGGTTGCCCAGGGAAGTTGTTGATGCTCCATCCCTGGAAGTGTATAAGGCCAGGCTGGATGGGGCTTGGAACAACCTGCTCTAAGGAGAGGTGTCCCTGCCCGTGGCGGGGGGGTTGGAACTGGATGATCTTTAAGGTCCCTTCCAACTCTGACCATTCTATGATTCCATGATTTGACTTGAGACTGGTAATATAGGGAGTCAGTATTGCAGAGGTGAGAGAGCAAAGTAACTGACTTTGCCTTTTTAGTAAAAGGGCTGCTCTGCACAAAATGGCATTGGTTTAACTATTATTTGCCCCAAGGAAATTGTGTTTTCTTGGAAAAGGATGTACGCATTTTTAGCATCTATTTTAAAAGTGTTTCAGAACCAGGACAAGAAACCAAAACTATGAATGGAGATGTTTAGGAGACAAAAACAGGAGGAGCAATCGTGTGAATAACAACCCTTCAGTTCCTCTAAAGATTTGCAGTCCCCACCTGAAAGCTTTTACAGTGCAAGTGACTAGTCGTATGACTTCTCTGCAAATCAGTACCTGTCTGATCAGATGCCTGTCTCTTCTCTCCTCTCCTCTCCTCCTCTGCAGGTTTACTTAGTCCAGGGGGTATATAGTTACCACCACTACATGCAGGATCGGGTTGATGACAGTGGCTGGGGCTGTGCCTACCGCTCCTTGCAGACCATCTGTTCTTGGTTCAGGCAGCAGGGTTACGTTGACAGACCTGTACCAACACACAGGGAAATTCAGCAGGTACAGAATGTTTTAGCAGACTCATTTTATCCACGTTTGTCTAGAAAAATTCATATAGGTTGTTCTTAAAATACCAAGCTTGTATGTTTTAGACTTTGGATTTATGTGGCATTTTTAATTTATCTGTTAATTTGAACTATGGTAGTTCTTAATGACTATCTTTTACAAGATTGTTGTTACATCTTTAACAAAGTGTTGTTCTAGGAGATCTGTCTCCATATGTTCATCAGTGTTGGGTGACATTATCTGTACAAGACTCATTAAAACAGTCTTCTAAGTATTTCAGTGGATTAATGTTCTATTAGAAGCTCAGATTGTGACATTTTCAATTTTTGCCATAGGAGAGAAAAGAACAAATCCAATATGTCACATGAAAATCAGTTTTAAAGCTGACCCTTGGATTCAGTGACAGCTGGATTTTGTCCCCACGTGCTGTGCATCGATGTACAACAGTTAAAACTGCTTTTTCTGAACATTCCTCAGTCCACACCTAAACCTAAAAGCAATGAAATCCTGGCCCTCCTGTAGTGTTTAGACATCTAGAAGAGGGCAGGAGCCTTCAGGAGGTTGTGGCTTTGTATCCTGAGCAGAAAAGGCCCCTCTGCAGTGCTGCATGTAACATGTAACCCTCAGAATGCAGAAGAGTTTAAAATAAACCACAGCCCTCTGTGTGTTTCAGCGGCCTCTTCCTCACAGTGCTATTTTGTGGATCCTTTTCTGAGATGCTCTGAGTGGGAATCCAAGTACTTCAGTCTGTGGAGTGGCTTCTGTGGTGCAGCAGTGCACTCTGTGATTAGACAGCTCAGTGCTTGCCACCCTGGGGTTATATTTTATATTCTGTGCTTGTAGGCACCATCTGCGTTCGTGGTCAAGTGATGTTTCCAGAACAGAACCCCAACAAATGAAATCCACGTCTGTTTCTCTGCTTTTGACTGGCTGGGTTCAAAATTTTTCCTGTATAACTCAGCTTTGTTCAGAAAAAGTGGTGGGAATTGCCTCCTTGTGTGGTGTTGACGTTTGTTTTCCTTCTTCCTGGTGACGTTGCCAAGGCCCTGGTGGATGCTGGGGACAAGCCTGCAGCCTTTGTTGGCTCGCGACAGTGGATCGGTTCCATTGAGGTACAGCTTGTTTTGAACCAGCTTTTTGGAATAACATCCAAAATACTATTTGTCAGGTAAGAATCCCTCTCTCTGTAATAGCACAGTAATTATTTAAAAGGCTGAAGGCCTTATGGGGGGGGAATAGGGATAATGTGTAACCCCTCAGTTCAGGATTGAGGCAAATTGCTGAGCAGCCTGGAAATACTGTTCTCTTTTTTTGGGGATTTGTGTGACAGGTAAAATGAGGGATTTGTTTCCATTCTGACCATCTGATGCTCTCGGGCACAATAAGGAACGCTGCAAATACATTTGGGAGAAAAAAAAACAAAGTTCAGTATTTATTAGAAGTAAAAATACTGGGTTTTTATCATTTAGGCAGCATTAACCAGACTAATAAATCCCTGAACATTCTGTGATAAACACAGTCATGAAATAAATACACACTGACTTGCCATGTGTCAAAATACTGCTCGTGAATTACGTTTAAGTTCTACTGTAAGTACTCTAAAAGAGCACGGGACCATCCTGGTGGAGATTAACAGCAGGAAAACAGTTCAGTTCTTCAATATTTCATAAAGCTTTATGCAGCCAATTTTAATCTTTTTTGTTCCAGAGCTTATATTTGCAGCTGATGCAGCTGTTACTGATAGCAGCTGTGACAGGCCCTGTCCCTGCACCTGAGAGCACAGAATAGATTCCTTTGTGAAGGGGGCAGAATTCCTGCTACAAGGGAGCGCCCCTGTTTGTGTGGATTATGGGGAGCCAGTGTCACCACCATGCTGAGAAGAGGTGACACCCTACATCTCCTTCAGCTGGTGGCTGGCAGCAGAGAGCATTTCTGTCTTGGGCTTATTTCCAGGCAGCACCTCTGACTCTTTGTGGAGATAAGACTCCTCAGCTGCACCAGCAGCAGTGATGCTGAATCCCTTATTGTAAACGCCCCGCTTCCCAGAGCTCCAGTTTTGTATTCCATCTGCATTTAATCCATCTCGCCGGGAACTCGGGAAGCAGGCACAGGGGCTCTCTTTGTGTTTTCAAAAGGTTAACCACTATGTGAAGAACTACAAAGAGGAGATATTAAAAATGTGTGTATTAATTCTCTTGCCTGGCTTCTGGGAGCATTGTCAGGCTTCTGAGGGGAACATGAGTCTCCATCAGACATAATATGTCTTCAGCTCTGAATCCTGCAGTGCCCACACGTACTGTGTGTGTGCCTTTCTCCTCTGTGTCCACTTTTGTCTGTGGCTGGTCCCCGTGGTTGAAAAAGAGAGCAGGGAAGTGATTAAAAAGCTAAATTCAGTGGTACTTTGAGCAGATTGATGATGATGTTATTTGAGATTAGATGGTTTTTTAAAGCCAGCTTGGGTATGAGCATTGCCTGTGCAATTACAGTGGAAGCCTGTCTTAGGAAACATCATTCTAAACACCTTTATGACCCCTTATTTTTCTTGTTTCTGATGCAGTTCTGTTCCTGCAGGCAGCTGTAGCCAGCCTGTGTTTCAGCCACTTGGGAGGGATCTGTTGGCTGTGACATTCTATACATTCCATTAAAAGCATTTTTTTTTATTTTTTTTTTTCAGATTGTGCCAGGATGTTTACGCAGGAAAACTCTTAAGCCACTTTCTGATCACTTGCATACACAGTTAATGAGTTTACTAGATAATTAAGTCTAAGAGAAGGTGACAAATCTACTGTTGTTTTTCTCACCCAGCCAGGGTTCGGAGCTGGTGCTGCAGGGGAGGGAGCTTGCGAATCATTTCAAGACTGAAGGAACTCCAGTCATGATTGGTGAGTGCTTCAGTAGCAAAAACACCAATAAATGTGCTTGGTCCCCCTGTGTGGAATTTCATTTCAGTTAGAACTCCTTCAGTTTACTGTACAAGTATTAATCAAAACTCTAGATTAATTAAAAATTAGCACTCTTCCCCAGGGAGCCTGGAAGGTGATACAATTTAGTCTGGTTGGTATCTTTTCACTCTGTATTTCTCCCAAGCTCAGAATTACACTTGGTGACAAAAATCAGTCTAAATAGTGGTGGTAAAAACTGCTGTTAGAAGTCAGAACTCGAGAGCTGACTTCTGGAGAAGCAGAAATTCTCACGGTTCCACAGAACTTCCCATGTGGAAGGGTAGTTTTTAACTGGCTTTGAAGAGAAGGGTATTACCCAAATTCATTGTAAAACCAGCTTTAATTATCTGAAATGTTGGTAACATAAGAAATGCCATTCATAAGAATGCTGTAACTTAAATAGAACTATTTCCAAGATAGCTGTGGTTTAGAAAATAAAGACTATCAAAAATATCATTTTCAGCTTTAGTGAAACTTCACTTTTTAGCAATTTTTGCAATCTCTATTTGGCACTCCATAAAGGTAAGTGTTACTCTCTCAGGGGTTCCAGAAGGTCCCGATTTGGGGATGAAATACTCTTGGCCTTTCAGCAGCCTGTCTGTCTGTCTTTTTGGGGTGGGTTTGGGGGATTATATTTTTTGCTTGTGTTTTTTGCAAATCCTGTTTGTTATGCAGAGTCATTTCTGTGGTATCCCAGGGAGGTGAACTCCTGCTGATCTGAAAGAAACATGCAGGAGCTGACCTGTGGCAGCTCATCACAATATCCCTTCTCCCTGTTTCCAGGCAGGAAAAGTTAAAAATTAATAGAAAAGTGCAGATAGCCTTTATCCAGAAATTCTGATTTCTGTTCTAATGTTAGTCCTTTTACAACCAGGAAGTTTTCCAGGTTCCTTTTCTACAGTTAAGTTTCTTTAAAAGAAAAAGCAAGCAACATAGATATTTTGAAATATTCTTGACTTCACCTGGTGTGGAAGTGCTGAGGATTTAATCCGCCTGGCTGATGTGGGAGAAATCTGAAAAGTAAATCCTGTAGTTGTAATAAGTAAAGCAAAATAATTCACCTTCCCTAGTTGTACTAAAGATATGTTGCTTAATAAGACAAAGAATCTTACATAGGGCAGCTTCAGAATCACTTTGAAAACCAAGCTAATCTTAAAATAGAAGGTGTTGATGTAGTTTTTGCAGGTTTAGCCAATCTCAGTGGAAAAAAATCTTAGCAATTTGTGTTCCTGCTGTTTCAGGTGGAGGTGTTTTGGCTCACACCATATTGGGAGTGGCTTGGAATGAGACCACGGGGCACATAAAATACTTGATTCTGGACCCACATTACACTGGAGGAGAAGATCTGCATGTTGTTCTGGAAAAGGTGAGGCTCGATGCACAAGCCACCAAGATGCTCAGAGGGATGGAGCACCTCTCCTATGAGGACAGGCTGAGGGAGCTGGGACTGTTCAGCCTGGAGAAGAGGAGGCTCCGGGGAGACCTGAGAGCAGCCTTCCAGGATCTGAAGGGAGCTCCAGGAGAGCTGGGGAGGGACTCTTGGTCAGGAAGTCTAGTGACAGGACGAGGGGTAATGGTTTTAAACTGGAAGAGGGGAGATTTAGATGAGATCTCTGGAAGAAGTTCTTTGCTGTGAGGGTGGTGAGGCACTGGAACAGGTTGCCCAGGGAAGCTGTTGATGCCCCATCCCTGGAAGTGTTTAAGGCCAGGCTGGATGGGGCTTGGAGCAACCTGCTCTAGTGGGAGGTGTCCCTGCCCATGGCAGGGGGATTGGAACTTGATGATCTTTAAGGTCCCTTCCAACTCTGACCATTCTATGATTCTATGATTTACACACACACAGGTATTTACATACATATATTTTGGCATTAAACTAAGAAGCACAATCAGATACAAACTGGCCCTGAGTGCTGATCCTGGTTAGCCTGCAGAGGTGCTAATTACTGGTAGTTTCTGAAAGTTTGTGTCTTTGGAGAAGAAATACTGGCTCAGCAACTACATAAAGTTTAATATAGTAGAAGGAAATGTTCTTTCCCATCGCCTCTTTTATGCAGTTGTACGTGCAATAGGTGTCTGTGAAATTTTGAGTGGAACAGAAACATCTGCTGAGCCTGTAAAATGCTGTTAGTGAAGCAGAGAAGTTAACTGCTTATTGAAAATCTAAAGAACTTTATAAAAATCACTGATTCAGGAGCACTGGCTCTGAAACACCAACTGATGCCAACGGCATTCAGGCTCTTCAAGATGAGAAATGGAAACAGTGAGAGGGATAGAATCCCAGAATCCCATCAGTCCCTGTAGCAGCAGCAGGAGCTGGGCAATGCTGGGGGGGAGGGGATAAAGAGATGCTGCTTCTTGGGAGCTGAGCGTGGGGTGGGGAGAAAGGAGGGGGCAGAGGAAAAGACTCAGTGAAGTGTTTCCAGTTGATGTTTTTCCAGGCACATACTTCCTGAAAATTGTTTGTCACTGCATTCTGTAGATAACTGAAAAGAATTGATACAGCTTAGATTAAAATCAGTAAAATAAAATAGATCCAGTAGATGGGAAAAAGAGAATTCCTGACTGATGTAAATGCTGTCTTCTTTCTTTTCCTTGGGCAGGGCTGGTGTGGATGGAAGGGGCCGGAGTTCTGGAACAAGGATGCTTATTACAACCTCTGCCTCCCTCAACGACCCAAAACTATTTAAGTCCCACCCTGAGGCTGGAACGTGCTGTGCCAGACCCCTGCCTGACCTACACCCTCCACTCTGGGTGTTTCTCAGGAATGCTCCAAGTCAGTCAAACCCCAGCTGAAATAGAGCTGCTCGAGTAATTTAAATGAAGAATTTTAATTTTTTTTTTAATTCAACCTGTACATAAATGTATTTCTTATAAATACATTTATGGGGTAACTAATGCTGTGCTGTTGGCTGGGACAGCTTGAGGTTTACAGTATAGCATTTTTTGTTATGCTAGAAACTGGACAGATTAAATGCCCAATCCTTTTTTATTTTCATGGAATTCTTTCCTGCCAAAAAGGTGACCTGTCCTCTGCCTTCCAGGTCCCCTGCCTCCAGCCATGAGCCTGTTCAGAGGCACCGTTTGCCGTTGATTAACTGTTTTAGAAAAGGAGTGGGAGAAAAATGGCTGAATTTTATGAACTATGTACATAAGGATAAAAAAAGAGAGAGTTAATTGTTATATGCTGGTTTATTTATAGCTGTATGAATACAACTATTCCAGAGAAAAACCCCTGATGCAACGGTCTTCTGTAAGAAGTAAAATTAAAACTAAATAAAAGAGCTTTCCTCCTTCTCAGAAGGAGACACCGTACCAGCAGAGATGTGGGGTTGTTCCTGTCATTCTTCAGGCTGCAGCATCCCCTGGATCTCCTTTTGGGAAACAGTCCTAGGAACAAACAAGAATAAGTCCATACCAGATGCCACCAGAACATTGGGATGCAGTTGTGGTGTCAGTCAGGATGCTCTTTGTGAGCTGCTCCATCAGGAAAAATTACCCAACCCTTTCTTTGTTTGTTTTTTTGCCTCCTGTTAAAGTAGCTGTTTCAAGGGGTCCCACCACTATCCATTTTTGGTAAGGCCACCGCTTTGGTAGAATCTGTAGGGGGAAAACAAACCACATCACTGCAACAAAGAGTTTCTCATCACTGGAGATGCCAAAGTCCTGTTTTCCAGACTGGAATTTGAGGCCCCAATGCTCTCCAACTGAACTGCCTTCGGGGTTTCTGTCACTTTTGCCCAAAATCACATCCTGGGGCATGTTTTGGGCTTCTGTGTGTAATTTGCAGCTGGTAGTGGGAAGACTCAGTGGGTGCCCAAAGCGTAGCCTGTCCTATCCCATCGCCTATTTTCCCATTTTAGGCACTGGAAAACATCTAGAAGTGTTATTTCTGCAGACACCTCACCTGCACGACACCATCGCTCTCCTTTCCTTCAGAAAATGGATCAAACTACCAACATTATGTTCCCTGTCTTCCTCCTCCCTCATCCAGGGGTCCCAAGAGCCCCTGTGGAGCAGTGCTGGGGGCTCTGGGACAGCTCAAGGGGGACAACGACCAACCAGCAACTGACAACTGCCACCAACTGCCACCAGCCACCTCCAGGCCCACTGGCCACCAGGGCGGGATGAAGCTGCGCAGCGAGCACCAGCCCCAGGCCTGCAGCACCCAGCCCCCAGGTAGGAGAAGTCCAGTGTTGGGGAACCCTGCACTTCCCCAGGGAGATTCCAATGGCTGATTCCTCTTGTGTCCAACTGGAATCTCCCCAGGAGTAACTTGTAGCCATTGCCCTTCATGTTTTCCACGTGATTCCTGGTAAAAAGGGACTCTCCATCTTCTCTGTAGCCACCCTTGGAATACAGGAACATGGTGATAAGGTCTCCCCCAAGCCGCCTTTTCTCAAGGCTGAACAAACTCAGTTCTCTCAGCCCTTCACGAAGGATCTGACCAGGATCAGGATCTGACCTGTCACACAGGCTGACCAGTCCCTGGATCATCTTGGTGGCCTTTCTCTAGACCCTCTCCACATCTCTGTATAGCAGGGACCAAAACTGACCACAGGATTCCAGGTGTGGCCTGACCAGCGCTGAGCAGAGCAGGATAATGATATCTTTTCTCTGCTGGTGATGCCCTTGTAGATGCAACCCAGCGTCCTGTTGGCTTTCTGTGCTGCAGCAAGCAAACTCTTTACTCACATTTGAGCTTGTTGTCCACCAGGACCCCCAGGTCCTTTCCACAGAACCACTCTCCAGCTGAGCAGACCCCAGCGCTCTGGTTTCTGTTTCCCCAGGTGCAAGAGCCGACACTTGTCCTTGTTGAACTCCATGAGGTTCTTGTGAGACCTCTCTTCAGCCTCTGCAGGTCTTCCTGCAGGGTGTCCCTTCCGAAGTGTCCACTTCCCCACTCAGTTTGGTCATCATTAAACCTCTTCAGGGTAGACTTGATCCCATCATCCAGATCACTGATGAAGATGCCTGGGGGACCCCACAGGTGATAGGTTACTGGTTTTTAAAGGAGCTACTGACCACCTCCCTCTGGGTGCAGCCTCTCAGCCGGTTCCCCAGCTACTGTACAGACCCTTGTCTAGACCATCATGCACCAGTTTCTCTAGAAGACTGTAGGGAACTGTGGGAACTTCTCAAAAGCCCTGGAGAAACCCAGGTAAACAGTGTCCACCTCATCAACCAAGCATCTTGCTGCAAAACAAACTCTTTTTTTTTTTCTAACAGCCCTCTCTTTCATTTTAATCTTTTTTAAAAAGTAATAAAAAGGGAGGACCACCAGCTTCAGCCCTTTAGTGCACTTACTCATGCTGTCCCATCTGTTTTGGGATGAAAACCAACTACCTGTCTGTTTTTAAGCAGAGAACTGCAGTCGTGATGCTTTATTTGAAAGAGCAGAGGAGCTGCTGGCAAAGAGAACGGCAGGTGGAGATCCCCTGGCACATCTTCTGAAAGGACAGCTGTACTACGAGGAGGTTGTGCTTTCCTTATTTGAAGTAAATGTTACAAAGCTGACACTTTTCAGTAGGACTTCAGGGGAAGGGTTTAAGAGAGTACACGGAATCCCAGAATGATACGGGGTTGGAAGGGACCTCTGGAGATCGGCTAGTCCAACCCAACTGCCAGAGCAGGGCCACCCAGAACAGGTTGCACAGGAACGTGTCCAGGTGGAGTCTGAATGTCTCCAGAGATGGAGACTCCACCACCTCTCTGGGCAGCCTCTGCCAGGGCTCTGCCACCCTCAAAGGAAAGAAGTTCCTCCTGATGTGTAGATGGAACTTCTTATGTTCAAGCTTGTGCCTGTTACCTCTTGTCCTGTCACTGGGCACTATTGAAAAAAGACTGGCCCCTTCCTCTTGGCACCAATCCTTTCAGTATTTATAGGTGTTGATCAGATCTCCCTGATCTTAAACTTTCTTAAGACTAAAAAGTCCCAAGTCCCTCNAGCTGCTCTCCAGCAGGTCAGCCCCCAACCTGTCCTGGTGCAGGGGGTTATTCCTCCCCAGGTGTAGCAGCTACACTTGCCCTGGCTGAATTCCATCAGGAATTTGTCACACTGCTGAGAGAAGCCGTTCCGTGTTCCTCTCTGCTGACTCTTTTTCCCAGGGGTTGTATGAAGAAGCATTGACAGAATTTGAAAAAATCCAGGATACAGATTTCCAAGCAATGTATCAGCTTGGGGTAATGCACTACGACGGACTGGGCACTGAAGAGGACCCCGTGAGTAATCTGGCTCTATGCTTCTTAATTTGCTTTTTTAATATCAGATGATAATTACTAAGAACTTCTTTGCAAGCTTGATTCTTTAGTTTCAAATAAACAGGTCCCTGATTTAGAATTACTTTCATAAAGTACCAATGTTTACAGCCATCACTAAAGAGAGAGGGTTGTGGGCTGAGAAAGTTCTCAAAAATAGCCATAATAAAATAGGTTTAGCTGAAAAGTACACTCGTTTGTATTTTAAAACATAACTTCTAACAGTTTGGTTGTACTTTGTGTAGAAGTTCTGTCTATAAATTGCCCATAATATGTCACTTTTTAATAAGTAGTGCATATAAATGAAAATCAAATGTGCAAAACCAGAAATCAAACAGCTGTATTGCAAAGTGTCAAACAGCTGTTGCACAAAGCTGTTTTTTAAGGAACTTCCAATTCTCTTCCCACGGATGCTAAAGAAGGTTGTGCTTCTGCCAGTGGTGTTTTTAAATTGGACAAATGAAGAATGACATTAGGAAAAATCTGAAGAATCCAAATTGAAGAGTTACATTGCAACAAAGGAAGGCAAAGGAATTAATTGCTACAGTAAGAGGAGTTAATTTATTGGAGAACATGATCTTAAAAGAGTGGTAGGAGGAAGGCGAGGCACGAGGATGAAGGAAAGGGTAGACAATGAGAGAGGGCAAGAAAATGAGCCAAACAATGTCTTAACACCTTGGACTCTTGTTGGGTGCTTAGAGGATTCTCAGCAAAAGATACTCTGCTGGGTTTTAGAGGTGGGTTTTAGATTTGGTCTCTATGTTGTATGTCTCTATAATCACTGCACTGGTTTGCGAGGCACTGGAACAGGTTGCCCAGAGAAGTTGGGGATGCCCCATCCCTGGAGGGGCCCAAGGCCAGGCTGGATGAGGCTTGGAGCAACCTGGTGTGGTTGCCCAGGAAAGCAGGGTGGAACTGGGTGATCTTTAAGGTCCCTTCCAGCTTTAACTATTCTATGAATTTTGTGTACTACAGTATGAGAGGTGAATAGAAGAGGAGCCTTTTACAAAGGACTATTTCTAGTATCTGAAGGGAGCTCCAGCAGAGCTGAGGAGGGACTCTTGGTCAGGAAGTCTAGTGACAGGACGAGGGGGAATGGTTTTAAATTGGAAGAGGGGAGATTTAGATGAGATCTTAGGAAGAAGTTCTTTGCTGTGAGGGTGGTGAGGCACTGGAACAGGTTGCCCAGGGAAGTTGTTGATGCCCCATCCCTGGAAGTGTTTAAGGCCAGGCTGGATGGGGCTTGGAGCAACCTGGTCTGGTGGGAGGTGTCCCTGCCCATGGCAGGGGGGTTGGAACTGGGTGATCTTGAAGGTCCCTTCCAACTCTGACCATTCTAGGATTCTATGATTCTATTTAAACAGGGTGTCCATGCTAAATCCTAACAGTGTAAATCTGGTTTCCAAAATAATTTTTTGGAGGTCCTTGGACCACATACAGTGTTCTCTGTTTGCTCATTTAACATTATTTTTGACATTACTAATTTAAGATATTTTTAACAGAGGGACTTCAGAGCACACTGTGATATCACTTTGCCTTCTGTTGTTGTTTTATGATGTCAGATACACCACGCAGTATGAAAAAGTTTACCAAAGTCTGAAAAAGTAGCAAGTTTAGGATGTGATGTTCATTTTTGTAAGCATAACTATATTTTTGAGAAAATTTTTCTCAATGAAGAAGAGTAATATATTATCAGATGAACATTTATAAGGAGATTAAAAACACATTAAAAGATGTAGGGACTGTCTAGCAACCAAAGAGCAGCTCTGCTTTGGTGTCACACTGTTCTCCACACCGCCCTACCAGCACGTCTCAGCCTTTCTTCAAAGTGGAGAAACTTACCCGTTAATGAACTCTGTGGTTCTTTATTTCATCCTCTTCCCCGTCCTGAATCCTGTAGTAATTGAAATGTCTCCATTTTAGGAAAAGGGGGTGGAATACATGAAGAAAATACTAGACTCCAACTCCCCAAAAGCAAGACACTTGAAGTTCGCGGCTGCCTACAACCTGGGCAGAGCCTATTACGAAGGATGTGGCGTCAAGCGCTCGATGGAGGAGGCTGAAAGGTACCAGCACTCAGCGGTTTTCCCCACGACTGTGAGGCACTGTCACCTAAACCTTCTTTCTTCCCATCTCCTTAGGTTGTGGCTTATTGCTGCAGACCACGGGAACCCGAAAGCAAGCGTGGAGGCCCAGAGCACTTTAGGAATGCTTTATTCTGTGTCAGATCTGAAAGATCTGAAGAAGGTAAAGCCCACTTGTAACTTTTGAGTTTCATGAGCCCAGATTAATTCTGAACTTCACTGGAAGAGTTCAGTGCTGTATTTGATTCTGAAGGCTGTGTTTTAAGTAATGCTATGCCTTATCATCCATATCATCCTGGAAGTGTTCAAGGCCAGGCTGGATGGGGCTTTGAGCACCCTGGTCTAGTGGGAGGTGTCCCTGCCCATGGCAGGAGAGTTGGAACTTGATGATCTTTAAGGTGCTTTCCAACCTAAACCATTCTATATAAGCCTGTCTGACCTGACAGCCAGAATCCCTCACTTTGACTCAATTAACACCACCCAACATTTTATTTTATTTTTTAGTGTGAGGATCATGGAGAAGGATAGAATGGATTTAAGTTCTGTTGGCTTTGGTCACCTTCAGAAGTCAAGCAGGTGTCACACCAACTTGACAGCTCTGACAGTAAATGAAGCAAGGTTAAAAGCCTTACAAAGACCCTGCTTTCATAGAATTGTCCAGGTTGGAAGAGACCTTTGAGACCACCTAGTGCAACCATCAACCTAACTCTGATACGAATGTCTCTAAGTTCTGTCAACCCATCTTTTAAATACCTCCAGGGATGGTGCCTCAACCACTTCCCTAGGCAGCCCATTCCAATGCTTAATAACCCCTTCCATGTAAAAATTGTTCCTAACATCCAATGTCAACCTCCCCTGGGGCAACTCGAGGCCATTTCCTCTTGTCCTGGTGCCTGTTCCTTGGGAGAAGAGCCCAACCCCTGCCTCTCTACACCCTCCTTTCTTTTATGTCCAAGCACTTCTTGCAGGATGGTTGATATAAAGGCTTTTATGGAAATAGTATGCAAGAAAAGCAGCTGAAGTAAACACATATTCCAACTTTGTGGCTCTTGTTTAGGCCTTTTTCTGGCATTCTGAAGCGTGTGGCAACGGGAGCCTGGAATCCCAGGGAGCACTGGGTGTGATGTACCTCTACGGACAAGGTATACGTCAGAACACGAAAGCTGCTTTGGAGTGTTTGAGAGGAGCAGCAGCACGGGGCAACGTCTATGCTCAAGGCCATCTCGTGGAGTATTATTACAGAAGAAAATTTTACCAAACAGCTGCTGCATTAGCCAAAAGGTGAAGTTAATTTGGCTTTGTGTTTTATTAGTGTTCTTCATGGAAGGCCACGTATCTCAGATTAAAATGATTAAATTCCTGCTCTTCTCTCTCGAACCCAAGAGACATTTGAGATAATTAATTCCAAGACCTCATCTTTGAAGAGGGAACAGCAAACCACAGGCAAAATTAATACTATAAGGTTCTCAATTATTCAGCAGAGCTGAACTTTTCTCTCTGAGCCTGTGAAGCAGAACAGCCTCCAACTAGAATCCCAAGTAGCCGCCCACACTCCTCTTACTGTTCTTAGCTGTGCATCAGTGGCTGCTGATGGGGACTCAGCCAAGGCTGGCATTTGTACCCCCTGGGCCACCAGAGAGGCATCTGCACCCAAGTGGTTTCTGGTGACCACCTGCTGGTGCAGAGGTGCTGGTCCCAGGCAGTGAGACTGTGAGGGTGGTGAGACCCTGGCCCAGGTTGCTCAGAGAAGCTGTGGCTGCCCCATTCCTGGAGGTGTCCAAGGCCAGGCTGGATGGGGCTTGGAGCAACCTGCTCTGGTGGGAGGTATCTCTGCCCAGGGCAGGGGGTGGGAACTGGGTGGTCTTTAAGGTCCCTTCCAACCCAAACCATTCTATGATACATTTCTGTGACAAACCTCTTGAGCTGGCCTGTATATGTTAGAAGTTCAATCTGTCAATTAAATTATTAATTGGCTGAAACTAAGGTGCAGCCAGACTAACAGAGTGCTTACACCAGCTGCACACAGCAGCATGTGAGGGTTTTTTGGGGTATTGATGAAGCTGAGCTGCCCGTCAATAAATGGACTGTTTAGCTCACTGCCAAAAAGGACTGTTTTCTCTCCAAACTGCTGCTTTTCTTTCTCTTACACCGTAAGCAGACTCACAACTATTCAGTCTGGTCTTGTTTGTCTCACCTAAAATGCATCCCCTCCAGTCAGTGCACCGTGCACTTCATCAGCTGCAACTGTGAGTGCAGAAAACAGCAACAAAATCCCACCCTAGAGCCAGAAATTACAGTTTCTAAACCCAAAGACACTGCCAACCAGACTTGAAACAGCTCCACGTAACTGGGATTGCAGTTGGCCTTGAGGCGGATATCTCATTTCATATCAACACCTTTTCTGCTAGAATTTTTCTGTCCCTTCTGTGTCTTACACAAACATAATGGGATCATAACCCTGCCTAATATTTGGAGCCTGGATTAGCTACTGGTACTTGACAGTTCTACTTACCCGTTTCTGTGGAATATTCTTGAAGTCAGCTGAGCTGAACTAGAAATCTCTGCCTGCCTTGCCTGGGTACTGTTACTTGCTTCAGCATCCTGCTGGGTGTCTTTTGGGAAGGAAAGCAAAAATGTTGTCTATCAGGAAAGCCAGAAGAGGCAACAGGTTACTGTTACTATATTTGAATGTCCTTGCTAATAAGCTTTTGGCTTTTTTTTTCCTTTTGTGTTACTCTATTTGTTAACAGGACCAAATTTAGCGGGAGCACGTTGCTCTCAAGGCACTGAAGTGCCTGAGCAGGCACCAGCTCACAGAAGGTTACCTCAGAGCACTCTGTCATAGACAATTTGTAGGGAGTAGCTCTAAACTGAAACGAATTGCACTTTTCTTCCTTTTTTTCTGTCAAGTCTGGGATTATTTGACACAACAAATAACTCAAAGGATGTGTGAGGCAGCATATAATTACTGTTTGGTATCTGGAAAGGATGTGGGCCTTGAGGGTTTCTGTTTTAAGACAATAGTTATGGGGAGGGGAAAAAAAAAATCAATTTCTATGCAGAAAATGTTGTACATCTAATATTATAGCAGCAATACCAGGTAATTATAGCCTGGCAGTTAAAATGATCTTCACTTTGTCTCTGTTATTCTTGAAATGGTTCTTAGTAAGAAACCCACCGTGCTGAAAATAAGGTGAGAACGAGTGGAGTTGCACACAGAAGAAAATAACTGAGCTCAAACCGTGGTGAGCAGTCACTGTAAGTGGGTCTCTCAGGCTCTCAAGTACTTCTGAGACCTTCGTATTACTGTGATTTGCCAACACCTTCCCAACACCTTGGAATTTTAGATTGGTAGAATCATGGAATGGTTTGGTTGGCCCGTTAAGGACCATCCACTTGCAACCCCCTGCTGTGGGCAGAGACACCTCCCACTAGATGAGGTTGCTCAGTTACTTGAAATAAGAGTTTTGTCTTTCTTCCACTTAAAATATTTAATGAAAACTTACATTGCCATCCAGAGGGACGTGGACAGGCTGGAGAGGTGGGCTAATGCAAATGGCATGAAGTTCAACCAAGCCAAGTGCAGAGTCCTACACCTGGGACGTGGCAATCCCAGGCACAAATACAGGTTGGGCAGAGAATGGCTGGAGAGCAGCCCTGAGGAGAAGGACTTGGGAGTGCTCATGGATGAGAAGCTCAACATGAGCCGGCAGTGCGCGCTGGCAGCCCAGAAACCAACCCCAGCCTGGGCTGCAGCAA
>VXBW01003975.1:28637-109456 GCA_013400375.1 Thinocorus orbignyianus
CAGGGCAGGGGGGTTGGAACTTGATGATCTTTAAGGTCCCTTCCAACTCTGACCATTCTATGATTCTATATATAATAGGAACCATTAGCCTAAAATATGCTGCCTTGTATAACCAGCATATCTAGAGTGAAAGTGACCGCAAAGGCTGGGTATTGGTTTGCTATTTATTATCAAAATACTCAAATAAGACTAACTTCAAATCAGATACTGAATAGAAGGAGGCATTGTCAGGTGATAAGTGATTGCTTGAGCTGGCATTCTCTCACCTAAGGCTGTGAATTCCCCACCAGGGTCACGCAGAACGAGGACATCGATGGGATAGCGAAGGTGACGGACTGCCTTCCCGCCTCCGTGGCCAAGGGGGTGGCTCTGGCCTCCTTCTACCTGGGCAGGTGCCTCCAGCTCGGCTGGGGCCTCCAGCAAGATCCAGTTGCAGCCAGCAAGTGCTATTCTAAGGTAAGGGGGGCACGTCTCACCTTACAGACTGACTTACAGCTGCTGAAATCAAGTAAACCTGGCCTTCGAGTCTTCAAACTTGCTCTTTAACTCATTTGGGTAAAGACTCCAATGTTTTTTATGTCAGGAAAAAAACAGAGAAAAAATCTGTGGAAGAAAATGAAGGGTGATGGAAGTTTATTAAAAAACTACCAAAAATAGTCCTGGAAGAACACTGTCTGCCTGCTTGCTTTGGCAAACAACACATTCTGCCAAACAAACAAAACTTTGATAATCACCACAGCAAAGGGTTTGGTAACTTTCAAGATAAATTAGCTAAACAATTTTACCCCCAGCTGATTTGCTGTCTTCGTCTCAAACTGAAAAATCATCCTTTTTCCTCTGCTTCAGATTCTCTAACTATCACAGCCTTCATTAAAGATACTTAAATCAGGCACAACTGGTTGTCGTGCTTATTTCTACGCTCAGATTTTTAGCCATAGCTGAGAATCTACTGTTTCTGATACACGGGGGAAAAAGACAGGTCCTGTTTTTTGAAAGTTCTACAGTTGGAGTAAGATTTAATATATAAATAAAGGCTTCCAGAAGATGAACCTGCTAATTAATATCAGTGATGCTTGGAAGGTACAGTCAAGGCAAGAGGATCATGCCAACTGGCTGGGTCTGCGCCTCAGAGACTCTGAGGTTCCTGTGCCTGTAGAGACCAGTTGTTTCTGCAAGTAGAATACTCTGATGGAGAGTTCTGGAAATGATAAATTTCCAGATTCCAAATTTATCACTTCCAAGTGTGTTATGGTTTGAGAAAACCCACAATTTCTTGTTGTGCAGAGTTATTCTATCACCAGATGACCCCTCCCCACCCAGGAAAGGGGAATCAGGGAATGCAAAGAAACACGAGGGTTGAAATGTAAACAAACCTAATACAATTTTGTTTCATCTAAGAATGAGACCTCCCTGTTCTCTGTTTTCAAAGGCGTGTCTTCTGGATCCTGATGTTGCTTCTGACCTGGAACTGGCAGCTAATCTTGGGAGAATTTAGCATTTCCTTTAACTGTGACTGATAAGTATTTCCTACAATAAACCAACTTTAATTTCCAGCAGTTGCAGACTGGCCTGAGTGCTTTTCCATAGGTTATTACTTAGTGCCATTTACTGATTCCTTTTTTCTGAAAAAGAGAAAGCAAAAAGCTCACACTAACTGAAATGAGGCAAAGGCAGGCTTTTTAAAATGACATTGAAGACTTAAGGTTTATTAAGGACATCTTACTGGGACAGATGTCCTGTGTCTTCTCCACATCATCCTGCAGCAGAGCACCTGAATCAAACCAAAACTAAGTAGAAATGATTGTTTCCTTTCCTGTAT
This sequence comes from Thinocorus orbignyianus, assembly GCA_013400375.1. Lineage (NCBI taxonomy): Eukaryota > Metazoa > Chordata > Aves > Ciconiiformes > Thinocoridae > Thinocorus > Thinocorus orbignyianus. The sequence goes on from VXBW01003975.1 coordinate 30,457, forward strand.
CCTGTATTTACAGTTCAAACCATGTCAGCTTCTAGAACTAGAAGAACTGTGGAGAACTTGATGTTGGAACTTGATGATCTTTAAGGTCCCTTCCAACTCTAACCATTCTAATTACATTCTAACTACAGAACTGTGGAGAAAAAGGACAACTAGTGTGGAAACATTCACTCTAATACAGGTGGTGTTTGCAGGAGGCCTGTTCTCAGCCTTTATTCAGATTGTTTTCAAGCTGCCTCTGCAGCAGAAGGAGCTGGAAGCCTTTTTGCTCAGGGTAGGTGTTGTGTTTTGCCTGAGCAGTGTCTTGCTGAATCCTGCATCAAAAGATCCTTTGATCAACCACTAGGAAATTTTACTGCTCGCTCTGGTAAACTTGCACACTTCTAAATACCTGTTTTGCTTGTAAAACCTCCTGTCTGCAGAATTTGGCTTCCTTCTTAGGACTGTGTCATGACTTGAACATTTCTTTCTGGGAGCAGGCAGCTACATGTTACTAAAAACACCGATTTCAATACAGCAGATGGATTTTTGGGTGCCTTAAACACAGCCACTCTTACACTGCAAGCAGGTTTTTCTTCTGAGAGCACGACTGTACTGGAATTAAAAGAAAGTAATGAGTGTCACCTAGGGATTTTTGAGGATGTTTAATTATTTAGATGTGCATTAAGACCATATTTTACATATTTTTACATAAATTAAAAAAAAAATCCCACCAAAGACAGAGTTTTCTTTCCTTGTATAAAATAAGGGAAAGCTGGGAAGGTTGGTTGAAATCGGGGTATTTGAATAAAACAGCCCTGAGTAATATCAGGGAAGTCATTAGAATGGTTTTAATTCAAATGTCTACTGACTCATTCATAGAAGCAATTCATAAGCACTGATCTCTGAGCTAACACTTATAAACACAGGCATTCTGTTAGGACACAGCAGGTTACGATACAGATTTGACACAGACTTTGTCCAAGTTCACATCAATATCCCTCAGGAAACCAGGGCTGCCCAGACTCTTCCCCAGGAGGGTGTCCGTACAGGCCCCTCAGCAAGTCACTGCCATCCAGTTGTGTGATTTATTGCTTACAAATGCTTCAAACCACGGGAAATCTTTGGTAAAAACAAAAAAAATTGGATAAAATTGTCACGATAGCTTCACATGTAGTATTGCACGACAAGGCTTCTTCAATACACAAGAGAAAAAAGAAGAAAAAAAAACAAAAATAGGAATGCTGGAATCCTCAGCGAGGAGATTAGAACTGTACAACATTCATCAGGTTACCACTATAAGCAAAATTTCTCTTTGTAAATGTTTAAAATATTTTTTTCTGGTTTCTTTTCAGCTCGTAGGAACATTTATTTTTCAGTGGAAACAGAAGAGTAGTCAAATAGAACAATTTTAAATAAAAATTGGCAACTCTACAGCGTTGTTCTGCCTACCCTACCACAGCATCAGATCTCTTCAAGTCTGTTTACTTCACAAAAACAAAACAAAAACAAAAAAGAAAAACCCTCAAGAGGAAAGAAAAATGCTAAAAATAATCATAGTCCTCAGCCCTCTATGGAAAAGAGGAAATAAGTTTCATGTCTATTACGGGACATAGACATTTCTCTAGTGGTCCAAATTGTGCAGGTTCCAACCTAAGTGGCGTTGAGCTGCTCTAGATGAGCTCTCAGCTCGGGACACAATTCCGTTAGCAGCAGTTCCAGCAACACCTGGAAAACAGAAGAGAGTTCAGGTGAGCACAGGCACCAAAGCAGGACTTCCTTCTCTTTTCTGTCCCACCCAACAGCAGAGCAGCGGGACCTTCAGAGGGACGTCATGTCCTAATGGCGAGCCTGTCCTGGAGCTTTCCTTCCTCAGGATTCTCTAAGGTGTGTTTATTTCTCCCAGTTATACGAAGAATCACAGAATCTTCATGGATAAAAGGATCTCTGAGATCACCGAGTCCTACCATCCACACACAAACCTCATCTACATCTCAGGCACTAGAGCATGCCCTGAAGTGCCACAGCTGCATGTTTCCTAAATACCTCCAGGGATGGTGACTCCACCACCTCCCTGGGAAGGCCCTTCCAGTGCCTGACCACCCTCTCAGTGAGGTCATTCTTCCCAATATCTAATCTAAACCTCCCCTGCTGCAACTTCAGACCATTTCCTCTGGTCCTGTCATGATTCCCTTGGGAGAAGAGGCCAACACCCACCTCTCTACACCCTCCTTTCAGGGAGCTGCAGAGGGCAATGAGGTCTTCCCTCAGCCTCCTCTTCTCCAAACTAAATGTACCCAGTTCCCTCAGCCTCTCCTCACAGGACTTGCTCTCCAGACCCCTCACCAGCTTGGCAGCTCTCCTCTGGCCACGCTCCAGCACTTCCTTTTTGAACTTCAACAGCTTTTTGTTATTCAAAATTAAAACAATTCAAAAAGGGTAGAACTTTCTGACTTATTTTAATAATTTAAGGTTGCAAAAACACCCTCTCCCCAGGCTTTGGGATGGAGAGAGCAGAGCTCAGCAATCAAGGGGACCACCAAGTGGGAAGGCTGTTTCTCTGGTTACTCACGTAGAGCAGATGCTTGTTGGCCTGTCTCTCTTGCAGCGCGTTGAACACTTTCACTACACCGTGACGGGCGTTTTGCTGCCCAACAAGACTCTGCAGAGTATCTGCAACAAAAGCCAATTCAGCTGATACTGGTTTATTTACACCAGACAGAACCTCCCCACCTCCTGCCCACAAATACACAAGGAGGGGAAACACAACTGCTGCCCCTCAGAGCCCTTGGGTACAAACCATACAAACTCATACAACTTTTAAAAACACCAGGGAAGTTGGCCACAGGTTGGAAAAACACCCTTTGTCCTCAAGTTCTACAAGTTAAATAATAGCATATCCATCACAGTTACATTTTAGGTGTTTTAACAGAATATACAGAGACTCTCTTCAGCAGTTCACCTCCTGGAGTGAAGTCTGATACATTATTAAATCATTAAATGCCCCTTTGGCCACAAAAAGGGGATTGCTGCAGCAGTTAGAATCATAGAATGGTCAGAGTTGGAAGGGACCTTCAAGATCATCAAGTTCCAACCCCCCTGCCATGGGAAGGGACACCTCTCCCTAGAGCAGGTTGCTCCAAGCCCCATCCAGCCTGGCCTTAAACACTTCCAGGGATGGGGCATCAACAACTTCCCTGGGCAACCTGTTCCAGTGCCTCACCACCCTCACAGCAAAGAACTTCTTCCTAAGATCTCATCTAAATCTCCCCTCTTCCAATTGGAAACCATTACCCCTCATCCTGTCACTCGGCTTCCTGACCAAGAGTCCCTCCCCAGCTCTCCTGGAGCTCCCTTCAGATCCTGGAAGGCTGCTCTCAGGTCTCCCCGGAGCCTTCTCTTCTCCAGGCTGAACAGCCCCAGCTCCCTCAGCCTGTCCTCATAGGAGAGGTGCTCCATCCCTCTGATCATCTTGGTGGCCCTGCGCTGGACCTGTTCCAACAGTTCCATGTCCTTTCTCTGTTGAGGACTCCAGAACTGAAGTTAAAGTAGATTTAGCACTTTGCCTCTCAGTCTTCACTGAAAACACTTCTTGTGAGTAATCAGATAAGAGAATTGTGAGTTAATTATTTACATTTTGGATTAAATTAGAGAATAAACAGGGATCCAGTGTTTCATGCCTAACTCCAGACATGCTCAGCTGTGTCCTGGCACATCTCTCCTGGCTCAGAAGCAGACAAAGCCCCAGAGCAGCTACGGAAGGTTATTTATTCTGGGTGAGCACAGAAGACAGAGAATAAGCCCAAATTTACAACCATAATTTACAATTCTACAGGAAAAAAGATCTCAAATGCAGCCAACAGCATGTGATTAACCAGCTTCCTGATCAGTTATGAAGTCCACGAGGAAGCAGAGTGAAAGCCACCTCACCTGGAATGTTTTCAAGTAGTTTTTGCTGTGCTCTCTGTTTCGTCTCCTGCTTTTGCTCCTCGCTCTTGGCTCTGGGGGGCGGCGCTAACTTCCCGTTCGGCCAAAAAGCATCTCGGAACACACCGATGTAGTACACAAGCATGGCTTCACTGAACATCCAGTGCACAGTGTCACGGATCTGCCTGGAAAATGAAGAAGGGAGCACATCAGAGCTGGTCTTCCACGTTTTACCCAGATTCATTCTTTTTTCCTCCTGAAAGCACTGGAAGCCATGCTCCTTTTCATGTAATTATCCCAATTTATCGGAGCTGGTTCCACCAGCATCACAGCAAGCAGCCTTCAGCTCTGGGTGCTCTAGGATCTAGATCACTCCAGATACCAGAGAGAGATGTGGAGGAGGCTACATTTCAATGTCATCTACAAATATTTATTACAAATTACAAGCACTACACAGAAACTGGAGGTGATTCTGCCCCTCTGCTCTGCAGAGACCCTCCCGCAGTGCTGCCTCCAGCTCTGGGGCCACCAACATCAGGACATGGACCTGTTGGAGCGGGTCCAGAGGACGCCATGAAGATGGTCAAAGGGGCTGGAGCCCCTCTGCTGTGAGAACAGGCTGAGAGAGGTTGGGGGGGTCCAGCCCGGAGAAGAGAAGGCTCCAGGGAGACCTTAGAGCCCCTTCCAGGCCCTGAAGGGGCTCCTAGGAGAGATGGGGAAGGACTCTTGATCAGGGAGGGGAGCCATGGGACAAGGGGTAAATGTTTTAAACTGAAAGAAGGAAGATTTAGATGACATGTCAGGAAGAAATTCTTTGCTGTGAGGGTGGTGAGACCCTGGCCCAGGTTGCCCAGAGAAGCTGTGGCTGCCCCATCCCTGGAGGTGTCCAAGGCCAGGCTGGATGGGGCTTGGAGCAACCTGCTCTGGTGGGAGGTTATCTCTGCCCAGAGCAGGGGGTTGGAACTGGATTATCTTGAAGGCCCCTTCCAACTCTGACCATTCTATGGTTTGAAAGAAATTCCTGAGATCTCAAACTAAGTTTGTGTTTTGTCAAAAATCTTCATGAGACTGTAAGATAAAGCACAAACTATTAAAAGCCATTCAGAACCTGGCTGTTTAGAAAAATGACACAGCAAGTAATTTCTGTTATTTCTGTATACTTAAATCCCTCAACATATTATGTTATTCCAAAAGCAGAGCCCTGTGTAGGGGAAAAAATAAGGGAAAAGCTAATTCATGTATCTGTGTTTTCTCTGATCAAGATAATGTATTTGTAAATTGAGCTGTGGAAAACAAATGCAGACTCTCACAAACAACACAATTTCCAGATTATTATGCTTTTTTAGCAATTCTGCTCTCAGCTTCTTTTTTTATTTCTCCATAGAACAATGATGCAGGTTCAGTTGAAGCAACAGCTACTTACTTGTTGATAGTTCTTCCAAAAGTGACTTGTACTAGTGCAATTAACGTTTTTCTGACCCACTTGAACACTAGACCAATGAAAAAAGTGACAAAAAATAAAGATCAAGAGGTTAATATCATTAGGAAAACCCATGATCATGTCCAAAATCTTCCCCCTCTATCCTCCCCACCCAAAAACCACCCCACGCCTATAGCTATTTTAAGATTATTACCTACTTTTACCTACAACTATATAACTATATACAACTATATAACCACCTACAACCTATAAACTACCTGTTACAACAAGATTTCACTAATTATACTCGCCTGCTTCCCCTGTACTGATTGTTGTAGGGTTTTTAACTCTTGCAGATTATATAAACATATCAGTAATGTGCATTTATAGTTTATACTGTAAACTTTTATGTTTAGGAGTATTACAAGTTTATCAAGCCACACAACTACCCAAAACCTCCCTTTTTTGGAAGAGGGGAGATTTAGATGAGATATTAGGAAGAAGTTCTTTGCTGTGAGGGTGGTGAGGCACTGGAACAGGTTGCCCAGGGAAGTTGTTGATGCCCCATCCCTGGAAGTGTCCAAGGCCAGGCTGGATGGGGCTTGGAGCAACCTGCTCTAGGGAGAGGTGTCCCTGCCCATGGCAGGGGGGTTGGAACTGGATGATCTTTAAGGTCCCTTCCAACTCTGACCATTCTATGATTCTATGATTTTCTAGTAGAAAAGGGAAAAACCTCTTAAAAATGCACACCCTTTTTATACCAACTAGTGCAAGGCTGCACACACAGCAGCGTTGTTAAAATTCTGAACGCATTTTCACTCAAATAAACCAAGCAGTTGCTTTTCCTTCCAAATAAAGGAAAGAAAGGGGAGTGCTTCCTAGTAATTACTGGTTCATCTTTCTTTCGTGCTGTTCTCCATCAGCGGGAGAACGTCTATATTTGGAAGATACATCTGCCGTTTTTGGAAGGTGGTGTGTTTTGTAATAGTCACCCCCTAAATAATTTTATAGGGCAGCAAGTGTGGCTGCACATTTAAACAGAAACAAAAGCAGTTTTCTTTATTATCATTCATTTAGTTATGTAAAGGAGGGGGAAAAAAATCTAGTGCTGAAAGATGCCACAATTCTCACATCTTCTCCACCATCCAAGTTGTAGAATTAAAATGCAGATGTAAACCACTTTGAAAGGACAGTGAAATTATGTTGCTTTATCAGTGACACGACTGTAACAAAACCATCTTTCCTTCTTCACATTCTAACACGCAGCCTATTTACAGAAAACTTGCTTTTTGTACTTTTTTGGGGTTTTCCAGAATTATTTAAATTAAAAATTGAATGCAGATGCTCTCCTGTACCAATTATATTTTTACTCTCATTTCATACCTGAATTTCACTTCTGAGTGAGAGCACCAAAGTTATGACCTACTAAAGAACAGCCCTGTTCCAAACAAAACTGGAACAGGTTGCCCAGGGAAGTTGTTGATGCCCCATCCCTGGAAGTGTTTAAGGCCAGGCTGGATGGGGCTTGGAGCAACCTGCTCTAGGGAGAGGTGTCCCTGCCCATGGCAGGGGGGTTGGAACTTGATGATCTTGAAGGTCCCTTCCAACTCTGACCATTCTATGATTCTATGATATACAAATTGCAAGAACATTTTCCACTTCTTGAACCAGCAGAAAAATCTAAATGACAAAGTGTCCCAGATTTCTCAGCCAACAGACCCCACTAGCAAACAAGCAGGCTGGCAGCTCACTTCCTCGCAGCTCAAAGATCTCTCCAATCAGCATGAAACAAGGTTCAGCAAGAGAGTCCCTTTTCCCGTCCACCTCCTCTCCGTAGTCTGACAGGTCACTGTCCTCTTCTGTTTCTTCCTGGGAAGAGAGAAACAACACAGATTAAGTGCTGCTGTTTCCTACCCTTCCTCCAGAGTCCAGCCCTGCCATGTCCTGGGGAAGGAGCACAGCCTGCCCTCATGAGAAAGGCCACTGGAGCCACCAACTCCACTGCTGGCAGGGCTTGGAAAACAGAAACCTCACCAGGGATTTTGAAAAGTGATTTCAATTCCCAGTGGACAAGTGATGGGGAACAACCTCTCTCCTCGGTTCATCACCGCTGCTACATCTTCTGCCTGCAACCCTGCCCCACTCAGCCCTTCATAAACCTAAAAGCCCTTCCTCTAGATGGTATCACAACTGTATTTTTCCCTCTGATGTGGTTTTGGTCTTGAGAGCCAAGGAATATGTTCTAAAGCTATCCCTGCCCAAGGAGCAGTATATATAATAGATCTGGAATGGCTGCGATATCCCATACTGGAAACAGCACTCACGAGGTAATATTGTTGCTCTAACACATTTGAAAAGTGTGAGATAAGATGTAAAAGTCAGAGAGGGTGCTGTACAAGAGCACTCTCTTCCACTAAATCCAAAATATGAATTAAACTGGGAATTCTTACTTACAAAGAGAACACAACTCTAACAGCTTTGCAACGTGTGATTTAACACTATTTTCATTAATGACCTTGCACTGAATGATTCAACCCCAGTTTAACTGCTTTGGTAAATTATCCAAAATGCTATCACCGGCTAAGATGGAGCTGACCTAAAAGCTCACAAAGCTCTAAAGCTCATACTGGAAGAAAAGGGTGTCCAAGAAAAATTAGAGCTGATCCCAGACCACCGCACAATGTGACGCAGGATGGCCTTTGCCTGCATTCACACACTGCCTGGAAAAGTACAGTCTAGCCAAAATTAAGCTCCTAATCCCAAAAGTAAGAAATAGTATTAAATTTAAACCAAGAAGTTGTGATCCAGCTCCTCTGTTGCCACATTCTCTGCACATTTTCTCCCACTTCTTTCCTGTTCTTCCAGCACCAGTTGCTTCATTTCTTTGTTCTCCTCACGCACTCCCATTACAAATTCCCTTTCCTTCTCCCATATTTCCTAACTATCTCCTCCCACACACTCCCATAATACAATATACATGCAGCCTGGCTTTTTTCTTGAGGATATTTCCCAATTCAATAAGGAAATACAAACAGCTTCATGCTTCTGGGCTTTATGGTACTTCTACCCAACAGTCACTTCAGCGAACGCCCTTTCTGTCAGCCCTGCAGTACTCCTACCCAGGTGTAAAATTAAGTTTCTCAAACTTTCTCTACATTTATCACTCTGAAATAAGACACAGGCACTCAGCATCTGCCTGCAAACAAAGTGCAACCTTTACAAATGAAAATATGTAGGATTTTCCTTTTCCTGAGAGATGCAGACCACCTTTTTGCCTATTAACAGGCTAGAACCCAATGAATTCCCCAAACTCCATCCCTCCTGCAGATGGTCAAATCACTGCAGACAACTACAGCATGTAAAAAGGAATTATTTCATATAACTTCCTTAAAAAGGGAATAGAAACAGCCTCCCTGGAGGCTGCAACATGCACCACACAGAACAGAGCGCCATGGAATTACGGTCAGTTTTAGTCAATGAGCTATTTTAGTCACTAATCCATTTTTCACTGCATTTTGAAAGACAAATGTGTTTTTTTATGGTTTAGTATCAAATTCTCCTGCCTGTATTTGCAAATTCCCCCAGGGAGCCTGTGCCATTTGCCAAAATCCTTTGTCAAAACTAGCTGTGCTTCAGACGTTGTCCAGAAATTATTAAGGACACACAGCTGTTGCCTGCCAAGAGAAGCTGCCGAAGAGAGAATCATTTTTACTTGTCAAAAACCCTCTGAAACACACGTCAAGAACACAAAAAGTGGGAAATTCTGCTATAAAAAATAAACAATCCCACAGGCTGAGAGAGCTGGGGCTGTTCAGCCTGGAGAAGAGAAGGCTCCGGGGAGACCTGAGAGCAGCCTTCCAGGATCTGAAGGGAGCTCCAGGAGAGCTGGGGAGGGACTCTTGGTCAGGAAGTCTAGTGACAGGACGAGGGGGAATGGATTTCAATTGGAAGACGGAAGATTTAGATGAGATCTTAGGAAGAAGTTCTTTGCTGTGAGGGTGGTGAGGCACTGGAACAGGTTGCCCAGGGAAGCTGTTGATGCCCCATCCCTGGAAGTGTTTAAGGCCAGGCTGGATGGGGCTTGGAGCAACCTGCTCTAGGGAGAGGTGTCCCTGCCCATGGCAGGGGGGTTGGAACTGGATGATCTTGAAGGTCCCTTCCAACTCTAACCATTCTATGATTCTATGGACTGCAATTCATTTATTTGTGATAAATATATATATTCAAATGTGTAACCTATGAAAGGGCAGGAAACTTATAGTATTAAACACCTTTTGAATTCATAGAGAGCTCTCATTTCTGACTCTTTGTTCACCTACAGCAAATTAAAACTGACCTTTGGAAATGCCTTCCAATATTACCTGCCATTCAAAAGCGTTGTATTAATGGCTCTCCCTGCTTACTTTGGATAAGTAATTAAATTTGAAAAGATTACTTTTCTACCACTTACCTCCTGATGAGAAAACAAATCACCAGGAAGCCGTTCCAGAAATGAGGCGAGTGAAAAAGAGGACTTCTTTCCTTGCACATCAATAACTTTGAGGTGCTCTGGGGAAGGGCTCAAGAAGGCATAAAGTGCTTCACTCTGGCAGAGCCTTTCATCAGAGAGCAATTTCTGTGAGAGGAAAAATAATGACAGAAACAAAAGGTTGATTAAACAGTTCTCGTTAAGGAACAAGATAAGATGTGTCAGGCCATCCAGTGAAACTGATTAAGACGTGGCTCAGAGGTACAGTGAGAGAAAATAAACCAACCCAGGTCTCACAAAGACCCTTCAGGAAGTCAGTTCTGAAGAATAAGAACTAATAAGATTAAAGATTTTAAGATTTAAGATTAAAGAATCTTACAACTTTCTAAATTCTAATTTGTAAGAAATTTGTTCTGAAGTGTTGTAGTTAAAGATTACAGGATTCATTATTTACTGTCTCTTAATCAATCAAAGTTTAAATTAACTCACCAGGAATGGTTACTATGAGCCAAACTCATCTCAACTTCAGGCATTTAGACAATTGTGACACTTATCACATCAAATCTTACACCTGACCCATGTGTTCTAGGCTCTCTCTTTAGTCAACAGAGACAACATCCACTCCAGAGGCGTAATTCAATTCTCCTGCTCAGACATCTGGTGGTTTTGTCTTTGTTTTCTTACCTGCAGAAAGTTATTAAGCTGGTTCTTGGATTTCTCCATGAATTTCTGGTCTATGGATTTGAAGGGCAGCTTGCTGAGGGAAGGCAACTGAACTTTCTTTAATGAGGGAAAACACTGTGGGAGAAAGGACAGCTCACTTAACATACATCTGCAGAAAAACACAGGTGGTTCAGAAGGGAAATGAAAAGACACCCTTTTCAGGACCTCATAAAACACCTTCCCTTACCTGCTAGGGGTTGACACATCTAAACCCTTCCCACCACCACCATTATCTATCCCTTAGACAGAAAGGTTGAAGCACTACAAAAGGAAACCTCCTCTGTCCCCAGAAGCTGTCATTTCTAATACCTCTTTGGAATCCAGTAACAAAATCTACACTTTAAAGCAGGCTCTTGCATGATAGTGCAGAGCATATTTCACTTTGACACTGGGTTAGTTCAATAAAACATTCATTATTAAGAAAAAACAGTATAAACTAGCTTTAAGCATCTGTCAGAGGCCAGAAATAGATTGAAAACTAGCTCTAAGAGGCTAAGAGTCAAAAGGCTGGAATAAAACCTGGTAATGTTAATTTTTTTATCTGGTTTTCCCCTCTCCAAGCACCATTCTGACACATTTTACCCATTTGCATCTTCTCCCTCCCCGAACAGAGACCCGTACCTCGCTGAGTTTCCGATGCAGGTTCTGAAACTCACTGAGCTTCCTGGGAACAGTCCAGTTCTTGGTTTCAGCTCCACCAACTTCTTGTAAACTCACCATGACAGAGTAACAGGGCACTTGTTCTCCATTCTCTTCTAAAACCTTGCGGGGAAGAAGCCAACAGATAAGGAATGCTACTTTGACAGCAAAGAGTGGAAGGTTTGGGGTGCCAGATGACTGGCTTGCAAGCGATGGCATCTTGATTCTCTTGAAGGGTACACATGGAGCAATACCCTTACTGGACTAAACTTTACCCAAAATCCTGTCAGAACTGGATCAGGCCTCCGACTAACCATTATTACACTCTGCATATAGCTCTGCAACGCCATCCCATCAGCTATCAAATCTCCCTGACAGGTCTTCTTCAAACTCCTCCTCTAGTGGGAAGCATTCCTGTCCACAGCAGGAGGGTTGGAACAAGATGATCTTTAAGGTCTCATCCAACCCAAACCATCCTATGATCCTATCAAACAGCTGCCTGTATTATTTTAGTTTTTAAGGTACCCACCACGTAGCTTTCTGGCTTACCAATACTCCATCTCTCCTGCCTGCCTTTTCCTGACTGCTCTCCCACCATTCCCACCTAACTCAGAGCAACTTCTGTGCTCACCTGAGCTTTCCTGTGTGCACAGGACTCGGGGTATCCACCCAGTGCTTCATGTTTGAAGGGCTCACAACTCTACAAAGATGAGCTGTACAATAGCCCTAGGAAGGACGAGCAATTAACCCCATTGTGCAAATGGGAAAACTACAGCAAAGAAGTTCAAACCATATTTTCTTGAGACAACAGCAGCAGCGTGACCAGATTATTTCTTCACCTGATGAGCCACCCAGAGTTTCACCCTGATGTCCTAATGGTAAAAGATGATTATTTTTTGCACTTATTTTAAGGAGACAGCTAAATGGATTATGAAAGGGAAATAGACAGCTTTTTCTGGCCAAGCCAAACTCCTAAATGCTTGTCTTAATATACATGCAAGTAATAGAAAGGTAATTATATAATAAAATATCACTCTCACACAATCTTATTGAATAACTTTTAAGCTTTTGGGGGTGTTTTTTGTAAAGAACATTTAACTAATCCAATTGGGATGAGAATAAACTTTACAATTCATAGAATGATGACGCATTTTCTGAGAAGCCTGTAAAGGTCTGACAACACTTAATGCTAGTGACAGATAATTTAACCAAAGGCTACACCACCACTGCAAAAGACACACAGTTAAAGTTTATCTTTGTATTTTCCAGCTGTGAACAGCTGTACATGGACAATATTTCCTGCAATGCTCCACTAAAGCTGCTCGTGGACCACCAGGAAAGCCAGTTTGAGGCCAAGGTTTCACATCTCTCTGTTAGAAAAAACAGAAAAAGCTGCAGCAGCACCCGGCCAGAATACAAAGCACCAGCTTGAATGACAGAAAGTGTGGCTGGTTCCCAGCTGAGCTATTTGGGGAACTGCCTCTCTCTTGCCAGATACTGCAGAAAGAGATGCTTGAACAGCCTCCAAAATGAAGGCCAGAGGGACCTGGCAGAGAGGGATCTCCTGGGACAGTCCCTGCCCTGTCTCCTCCTGAGCTGGACTGGGTTTGTGTTTGCAGGTGACTCACAAACACCTCCCTGCAGCCACTTCTGGGAACTGAAAGATCTGAAAATGATGATTTGAGTCAGTTACACATTCACCCCCAAGGCAGCAGCGATTTGCATATGTGTAGGGTCATCTGAACTGTAATTAGGAGAAGAAACTCATCCCTCTGGAAGGACATTCTCAAAATTGAAGGACTTAGTACTCCCTTCTGCCTTCAAGTTAGGATGCAGATATAAAACCATTTAAATTCTAATTACTAGATGGAGACACATCACAACTTCCTCCAAATACCTCTATATAAATATCTGAAAGTCTTCAGGATCTTCTTAAGCAAAATTTTTGACCAACTTCACAACTTGTGCATTTGTTTTTTCAAATTAATGAGTCAACTGGGAAATGTATAGAAAAATGGGATGCTAGTGGGGTCTTTTAAGCCAGGAGCTCTATTCCTTTGCTGTAACAGGCACCATCTCATACAATTGCTACCAGGAATTAATTCAAACTTGTGAACCAATTGGTTTCCATCCCCATCACACTAAAAGTCTGCTCTAGACTCTCACCCTGGTCACTGGAAGTTTCCTTTCATTTTTCAAACTCATTCCCCATTTGTTCCAACAATTCTTCACCTCTCCCTTACTTTTTTATAGGTGTTTTTATAGACAGCCTTATTCCTCTCTCAAACAGCCCAGCCAAGCTGTGCAGCAGGGAGGAAACAGGGGATACCCTATACTGGTTTTAAAAACGTCCCTTCAAAGTCTCTTTTAAATATAGAATTTCTCCTTCTATACCTGTTAGAGGGCAACAACTCCTAGAATTAGAGGAGTTGTTATCACGAGTCCCCTCGTTCCGCAAGTTCCTAATGTCTTTTTTCAACCTCTGCCAACCAGCCAAAACACTGGCTCCAAAAGTTGGTTTTATCAGAAATATCACTTACCAGAAGACACCTGTATGCTATACCACATACATTGATTTTCATAGAATCATAGANATGTCCTTTCTATGTTGAGGACTCCAGAACTTTTTTTAAGCATTTCACACACAGAGTGCATTACTATCACTCAAAACTACAAAGACTGAAAGACTGAAGCTAAAAGAGTACAAACAAGTTTGGACACACAGGTGTTTTTTCCCCCAAGTCTGAAGTAATTCTAGTTTTTTAGGCACTAACTGTGTTAGTAAATCAGTTTAGATGGTCAGTGACAGGCTATTATATTTTTAGCTCAAATTCTATAGCAAAACTTACTTTTACAAGACTTTTCAGCAAAAAATATAGGGCCACCAAGGATTTTTCTCTCTAAAATCAGAGATCTACATGCTAGGATTAGCAACAGCATATTTTGCAGATAGAAAGACAGTGTCACCTCCTCACACCCCCTACAACCATCAGCTGCAGCTAGAACATTCCCAAGCAATTAATTAACAGGGATAACTACAACACTAATGTTTTCTCCTGCCTACCCTTTGAAGCACAGAGCTGCAAACAGCACAATTAACACAAGCCTACATTTAATTACCTAATCCAGCACTACTTATAGTTAAAGCAGCAAGTAATTAGAAGCCTCTCCCAACCTCTTAATTAGCTGAGCTACCTTCTCATCTGGTAATAAGGAAGATGCTGGGCAGCTTTCTCTGGTGCCCCTTCCACAGTTTTGTTGCACACAGAATTGCTGGTTTTTCAAAACCAGACTTGAAAAACTACAGAGAACTCTTCAAGACAATTTGAGAGCTTCACTGTTCTCAACTCTATCACCTACAAACAGCACCAAAACAAAACCAAACCCAAATATTTACACACTGAGAATGAGGGGTTTTTAAACGCCACCTTCAGTTTTGGTGGATTTATTTCTCCATTTATGGACCTTGAGTTTAAATGTTGACAGACCCCTTGTAGTTTGAAATAACTCAAGACACAAGCAAATAAACTCAACAGAATATAATTTTTTCTTGCAAAAAATACCTCAAGGAAACTCCTTGTACAGGGAACATTTTCTTAATAGCACAGGAAGACAAGCCAGTAGAGATCCAATTGATCTTCCATTCTCTGAAGTGACACCATCAAGAAGAATGCTTCTGTACAGTGTGAGCCCACAGTTACTACAGAACAAGCATTTACCAGGTTCCTTTTCATGGCAAGTGTTAAAAGAAAGCCAAGAGATGGTAACACTTTTTGGTTTTGTTACAATTCCTTTAACATTAATTCTACAACTGCCTGCTGAGGCCCAAATGGAAAAGCAGAACAAGATCCCAAACAAATAATTTAACTTCTCCTTCAACTTACTCACAGATTTAAAGCACTTACTTTCTGGGCATTCTAGTCCCTTGAAACTGTGCTGCCATTAAATATAATAATACCAACCACAAAAAGTGTAAGTACTGCATCTTTCAAGACAGAGCAGAAGCATAACTACACCCAGGTGTGATGACAAGGTAATATAACGAGAGACAGTTCTCATAAAAACAACACCCTTAAGATAGCAAATTACTTTTTTACCCAATGCCAAAACCAGTTCACACATACACAGGCACCTTTGTGATTCCACTACAACAGTGTCTGAGGACTAGAGATTTTAGATGTGTATTGTGGTCGTCACTGGAGAAACACAGAAAGAGCTCAGAAGTCAGTCTCCTCCCTCCCCAAGTAAATATGAAGCATACACAGAGGTATAAGGAAGGTATATATGGGATTTTATTCCTCTCTTCACACCAGTTTGACCTGACCCAGAAGATAAAAAGCCCTAATAAAAGCCCTACCTCGCCTGAGACGATGAAGGCTTTCCACATGCCGAGATTCTCACACCACCAGTCTGTTCTTGCGATGTGCAGCTGAAGGTCATTATGCTCTCTCTCCATCAGAGTAATTTCATCCTTCAGCTTTGAAACAATCTGCAGAGGGAAGTTTATTGATTACAATTGCTAAAAAACCTTGTGCAACACACCTAGTTGTGTCTTTGGGGACACTTCAGAAAGATGAAAAGGCACAAAAGCCCCGAGAACCAAAGTTTTGTATCCCTCAGAAATTTTTCATCTGATGAAAGTGCTCCCCGCAGATTTCTCCTAGCTCCTTCTAAAGGAAATCAGTGCCTTTTATAGGTTTGGGGGTTTTTCCCCCCCAAAAAAGATTATGAAATGTGCTGTGCTATCTCAAAGCCAGCAGAGGGAGCAGAAGTTAAAGAGCACATCCCTCGCTGCAGTGCTGCAGATGCTGCAGTCATGGAACAAGCTGCCATAAAGGATTACACACGGACAGGTGGGTAGAGACATTAAGGAAGAAATGCTATTTGGCAGTGACAAAGCAGCAAGACCATGGGGAGAAAAGTCGTTATCTTATGACAAACAGCATATAAATCAGATTTGGAATTTGAATCACAACAGCTTTTAAAAAAAATAAACAATTAAAACTAAGCTGAGGTCGCTTTCTGTAACAAGATGATTGAAACAGCAATCTGACCTGTCCAAAAACAGCCTGACACAACTAGATATTACACAAACATACACATAATATATTTAAAAAATAAATAAAATACCAAAACCATTAAGGGTACTCACCTTTTTGTCGGGTTTTGGTGAATTACATATGGAATTTAGAGCCTGTTTCTTGTACTCAAGCTTGTCGTTTAACTGGCGAAGTTTATTTACAGCGTAACTGGCCTGCTCGTTAATTCTTGTGCTACATTCTTCAGTAGCTTCCTCACAGCCTTGGCTCTAGGAAAAGAGGATGGAAGTAATTGCATCATTAATATGAAAAAGGAGACAGTTATTGCTTGCTCCGTAAGCATTTTATGTATAAGAACATTTATTCTTGATATAGATGAAAATGTGGGCATAACAGATTCTAACGGATATTCCAGCCATCAGATCCAACACGAAACAACCTGAAGTCTGTTACAAATAAAAAGCAACAAAGCCTCATTAACATTTATACTACAGCTCTTTGGCAGCTCTTGCCAACTATGTAAAACGACCTTCAAGCTCAGGCTTTAGTGTAAATGAGAGGAAGAACTGGTTTGTTTTAACAGCAGCAACAGCTTAATAGTTATCACCGATATTCAGAGCCAGGGAGCAAAGCAAATGTTTAGCTCAGAGATGGAAGATGGGGACACACCCCCACACCCCAAAGCCCCCACAGTTCTAACAAACAGTCCTGCCTCCCACACACCTTCACAACCCAGATTTATCACAATCCAAACCAACTCCTTTCTCTTCACAAACAGATCTTACTGCTGTTTTTAGAAGTGGTAATAAAAATGTGTTATAGGCACATAGGCGTTACCCTAAACCCATAAATCATTTTCTTAATATTAATTCAGACAAACCAGTAGCTTTTTCCTCTCTCATGTGCTACTGACATGCAAAAAATAAATATATAAACCCAGAAGACTTCACACCTTCCCATGACATTCTCTTTAACACCTTTTGGCATTTGCCTCAGCCTCTCCTTCCTTACTGTGCTTCCCCAAATAGGCACAAAGACCTCGAGATGCAGCAAACACAGCACTGAGATGTTCCCACTGCCACTTTGAGGTCTGCTTGTGACTGGATAAATCTTAATTTATCTGTGGGAAGCTCTGAATCTAGCCTCATGGAGAGCTCCGTGTCATTTAATGATATTCCCACTAAGTAAGCTGTCTCTTTATGTAATTAACAAAGAGCTGACAAACATAAGTCTCTACTAAATCCTGTCAGTTTCAGAGGAGACAATCCTGCTCTCAGTTCTGCAGTAGGTTACATTTTAGTAAAAAAGCCTGAAGACTTACAGTAGCAACAATAATTAATCTCCTTAGTGTAATCCTTGTAAGGGAGGATACTGTAAATCAGGAGTTCTAAAGTTAAGAAATCCATGCCCCTTTTCCAGCTCTGCATTTGCTGCAGTGTGGCTGAATAAATAACATTATCTCTATGCTCCATCCTTCCCTCTATTCTGCAGTGACTGGAAACTCCTCAGGTCAGAGGCTGCCCCCAAGCAAGTGCACATACAGTGCTCTTCTTGTTTCCTGGCACCACAATACTACAAATAATAATAATTAACAACACCGGGTGTTATTCAAAATTCTGTTGAACAGAACTATGAAAACCCCTTACACTTTGACAGGACGAGGGGCAATGGGCACAAGCTGGAACACGGGAAGTTTCACTCAGATATGAGAAACAACTTTATGGGGAAGGTGCCAGAGCCCTGGAAGAAGCTGCCCAGAAGTTACCTGAATTCAGATTATGGAACTTATCAAAGAAACAAGCACTTCACTCAAAGCTAAGATCCTAAAGGATCAGGCTATTTTCCCCCCGACTGCTGAACTGATCATGAGTTCCATTTCTGCAAGTGCTGCAGAGCACAGACTTTGGGCTTATTTTAGCAGCACTGATGCAACGACCAGGCCCTCTCTTTCCTCAAAGCACTGAACACAAACACAGTTTCCTTCTGCATTTTTCACATCTCCTCAGGACTTTTAGAGGTTTGTCCACGGAGCAAAAAGTGATGAAGGACTGGAAGGAAGAAGAGCAAGCTTGTTCTGTGTGCAGCAGAACCGGTGGAGTCTGGCCTTCTGATTTAATTCTTTCACATTTAATCAGGGCTCACCTTCTTGTCCTCCCCTCCATGAAGACACTAGAAGGCTTTTAACTATAGCTGTAACAGTGAAATTTAGAGAATATTATCGCAGGTAACATCCACAGCACCCCAGGAAGTGAGGATGTAAACCTCTAACCCCCAAACTAAACCAAAAAAAACCAATTAGGATTTGCTAACAATATGCATCTCCCCAGAAACATGAGATTTCTCAGCTATGGTTTCCTATATGTGGGAGGGAAAAACCCCAAACCTATTATCCAGTACTGCATTTTCACCAACACCTGAAAGCCCACTGTAAGATTCAGAAAGAAGAATTTCTTAGAATTCATGGCCACCCCAAAGACCCTGAAGACATGATTACCCTGTTTGAGAGGCACTCTCACAGTACATGCAGCTTCATACTTAGTTTGTTATTAAAAAGGCAGAAGAACTTTAACTTTTTTTTTTTTCACAGCCTTCAAATCTAGCACCTCTATATCCAAGGACTCAGAGGAAGGACAGATGCTGTTGATGTCAAAAAATCTAATTTTTCAGCAGCTCTAGTAAATATTTCCTGACAGGGGACAGATAGCTCTAAAGGGTTGTGTCAGTTTTCCTAGAGAAACAGTTATCTCTTAGACTCTGGCTGAAACATATAAAGAGATTAAGAAGCACAATGTTTAATATGTAGAAAGTGCTGGACAAAACCAGTAACAGTCTTTTTGCCAAGTCCCAGTGATCACAAGGACAAGGACAGAAAGTCTTTGAAGTACCTATCACCCTCAATATATAACTGAGTTACCAGTGAGAGAAGAGGAAACACATCTTGAATTTTTTATCAAGGAAAAGAACACGAGGAGAAACAAACAGTGAAAAACTCAGCAAGCTCTAAAAGTTCGTATTGGAAGTAATTTACTTATAACAGCTCATCTCTGCAGATTTGCTGATACACTGACCTTGGAGACTATAGGAGCTCGCCTACAGAAATTAGAGTCATATTTAAGCAGCAAATGCAATAAGCTTTAGGTTATGGAAAAATTGTTCCTAAATGGCAGAACGTAGATCAGCACCTTGGGATTCTGCTGCTTATTTGTCTGTTTAGATCCCATTTTAGACAAACTATTACACTTCACTGTGTTCTGAGCAAGTTCAGACAGAAAATGAAGACACTCATGCTGATGTGAAGTGGCAGCCTGACTGAAAGATGCTCACTAGGCTGAGAGATGCTCTTGTCAAAGTGTTCTTAGAAAAGTCCAACACAGGTTCCCCCACCACCCGTTTAGAGAACCCACTGAAAGAACCTGCCACCAGGTTATTGCTCATGACATTCTGAATGCTCTGGTTCAGGATTTCCAGTTCCAGTGCTATTTTAATCACTTATCTTCCAACATAGCCTAATAATTTATTCAATAAATTAATTCAAAAGCACCAGGATCATACTCTACATTACTTTTGTCCTTTTTTTGCACAAGTTAATACCTTTTCAGTACCGAGGAAACACACAGGTGACAGGGACAGACAAGATCTAGCCAGAAACCTAGTCATGTTTCAGGGAGATTTCCCTCACTGAAAAGCAAGAGCAGCTGATATTGGAAGAGATGTTTTGGATTCTCTGATACTACAAGCATAATGAAAGAGCTGAGTTACAAAGTGCATGGAAATCTAAATTATCTACTTTAACTAATTTAAGGTAGTCAGTCATTTTGTACCAGTTTGTTTTATAAAGCTGGCAAACATAACCAGGTTTACCTGATGAAACCACAAAAGATGGTATTTATAAATACATCAGAAAGAGAAAGAAAAGTGGTCCAAAGCTCAAAGACAGAAGATGCCACTCTTTGCTTCACTCATTGTCTTCAGATAACAGTGAAAGAAATTGTCCATGTGACTCACCACTTCATCCTTCTCCTCAGGAGTCAGCTGCACAGAACTTCTTTCCTCTTCCTTCTTGACTGACCTCTCATATAAATCACTGACGATGAATGAGGGGTAGTATCTGTCCTTCAGAGTCTCATAAACATCTGCCTGAATCCTGTAGAACACTTCAATGCCTTTATTTCCCACGAGACTTTGCTGTATTTCTTTATAAAGGGATTTTTCCACAGGTATTTCTCTGCTTTCCACAAAAAAATTCTGATAGATTTCACTCACCAGTTGAGGTATTTCAGCCTAGGAAGCAAGGAGGGAGAGGGAAGAGAATAATGAGGAAAAATGTTAAAAATATCAGGATGAGTCAGGAGCCAGGTGCATAATTTGAAGGGTGATCAAGCTAATTTCACATGCAGAGGTATGAAAACACATCTGTGAGTCTCTGACTGAGGTGAAGCACTCTGCCTGCACACCTATGCCAAGCAGTCAATTTCACAAGATAAAAATTGGTGTTTGTTAAGTGAGGAAACAGCTGTGCTCCCAAAATTACCCACTGCTTTTAAAAAAATGCTCCAAAAGCTGCTCTTAAGAGGCTGGATGGGGCTTGGGGCAACCTGCTCTGGTGGGAGGTGTCCCTGCCCAGGGCAGAAGGTTGGGACTCCATGATCTTTAAGGTCCCTTCCAACTCTAACCATTCTATGATTCCATGACAATGATTTATAGCACCTTTTCAAATCAAGATTAATTTATACAACTCTCTTCACAGAACCTTTTTATGAACACTTTTCTAACCTGAGCTGGTTGTCAGACATTTATTCAGACTGTACTAATGGCTCACTACCCACGCTCCACAACTTGCTGCTTTGGTTCCAAGGTGTTATTTATGTTTTGCAATTCACTGGAATCATTTTATATAGGAGAGTGATAAAATCAGAGTGAATAAAAATTTAATTGACACTTAATAATGAAATTCCTATTTCATGCTAGTGGGAATCCTGGAGGTTTAAAAAAGTTCCCGCCAAAAAATCTACCCTCCTGCTCACAAACAGCAAATTTGTCCTCTACATTTTTGTTCTGCACCATTGCTCCTGGAAACTCCTTGCAACTTTAAGTGACGTTTCCCATTCCTGTTTCAGGGCTCCCATTCCTACTTTATTTTAGGACAAATTACAAAACAGCATCGTTTCTTCTCTCTAGCAGTAGTGCAGTATTCCCAGAGAAACTTAGCTGCTAGTACAGGAACAGAACAGGGAAAAGAAGTGGTCTTTTAAAGCAAAAATCTCTTTCAAAAGGATTTAAAAAGAAATATATGTACAAGTTTTCATGGTTTTGGATTGAATGGGCTACCTAAAATTGGCAAGATGAGAAGTTTCTGTACAGACTATCAAACAGTGAGGTAAAGTTCCACACGAGCTGATAAAACTAAAGCCAACATATGACTAACAGTTTTTGTCTCTGGTGGAGGGAGAAATAATTCTATTACTTTTGCAGACCAAGTATCCTTTTTCACAGGCCATGTTACCACATAAAACAGCAGCAAACCATCATCACAACAATCACCAACTTTTAATTGCCATATTATCCTCAAACATTGGCATGAAGGAATTAAAAAACCTAAATTGCTCAGTGCCCATCCTATGCTGCTGCTGTTTTAAAAACAGAAACACAAAGACATTTCCTAACATCAAGATCACAACAAGCAGAGATTCCTGTTAATGTACAAGTGTTTCTTCCACCTTGTTAGCACTCTTCAGGTACTCCACAGACTCCCAGAGCCCAATCAAAGCCATCTTGTCCATCCTTTCCATGTAGATTCGGAAGTGCTCTCGGTAGGAAGGGTTGGCCAAAATTTCTTCAAACTGAAGAATCTGAAGGAAGAAAAAAAACTAAGAGTAAAATCTGGGGAAAAGGTACCTAACTCTAGCTTCTCTCCATCCTTTCTGGGGAAAATCTTTTCGTAGAGCCCCATGCATCCCACAAGCGTGTGGCTAGATTCAACTGCACATAACTACAGTAACAGTTTTGCTTCATTTAGAAAAAAAATAAATATCAAAATGAGGAGTATTTAGAAGATAAACGCATCTATTGTCCTACCAGACAGAAAATGTTTCCACATGTTTTCTTTCCCAGAGGTAAGGACATTTCAAAGGACTAGGATGGCATTTCAAGTCATTCACGAAATGCTACTGCCAAAAATTTAACTTCCAATGTCCCTGCAAGGCAGAGGAGCCAAGGTGAAAGCCAACTGATGTATTTTTTGCTTGTTAGAAACACAGAGTAACACCAGCAGTTTCCATGCCACAGGCCACAGAGCTTTGAGATGTAGCTCAATTATTCCCAGGGACACGAGGAACGATGGAGCGCAGTTCTTTATCCTGGCAGCTGGGGCATTTGGTGGCCAGTTCCCATTAACTGTTATTGAAAAGCATCTATCAGAAACGCAGCCAGGAAAGGGCACGGGCTGTGATATAATGCTCAGGACCCCTCCTGAGCTGAGAGAGGAGGGTGTACATCAAGCAGGAAAGGAAATGAAACACAGACTTCCCGCACCCAAGCAGATGCTGCTGCCATTAAACTGTTGGATTAAAAAGCCAGGATCGCTTCCTCCTCCTCTATTTTTGTGAGCCCAGACCTGAAAACAAAACACTTGCCTAACAAAATTAACAGATCTTCCCACGTCGAACAAATTGAAGAACCTTGGCTTCCTCTAAAAACTAGGACCAACTTTCAAAACATGCTATCAAAACCAAACCTCCCCTCCTTCCTCTCCAACCTCTCACTCTAGAGCTGAACCAGTTTTCACGTAGCTCATTCAGTGCCACTGCTTGTATCGGCAAGAATCCAAATCCACCAGAGGACCTTGGTCTCTTGCTCTGTACCTCACAGACACCAAACAACCTCTACCCTTTATTTGACAAGAAAAGCAGGTCCTTAAGCACTGGGGCTGATGAATCTTAGCTTCCTATAACTTTGTATTTTATAGCAGAACAGAACAAGAAGTGATTCCAACTGAGACTGAGGGACTGATAATTCTCTCATGAACTTTTTTTTAGGGTTTTGTTTGTTTAAGGCTAGACCATCCTGGAATTATTAAATATATTCCAAATACTGTACAACAAACATTATCAAGACTTCAGCAACAACTACAGAAGTCTTTAGGTTTGAGGTGGTAAGTTATCCTGAAAAGCACACAATCCAGGAAGAATTTTGTGGAGGATCCTTCCCTCTCTGACTTAAAGAATGAGATTTTGCAGTAATTTGTGATCCTCAGCAAAAGTTCATCTTATGACTCAGCATCCCCACGGCTTAAGAGTACAAAGCTCTAAGCCACGTTGGCACACACACACATGCATTAGGGCATTCATACACCCTCAAATCTAATATCCAGTTAGCAGATATAATCTTAAAATTAGCAGCCTGAACAGCAACCCTTTAAGTCCCTTTAATTTGAGGGCAGCTTCCAGGTTCGGAAAAAGCAGCTTTTTTGGATGCTGCTACATCAATTCCCTACTCCAACAGGACAGTAACTCATACATCACAGCTAGTCACAGGCTCTACCAAAGACTATGAAGAGGTTGTATATTTTATTTATAGTTTTTTTCCAAGCAGAGTGCTTTAACCAGCATCCCCAGCATATGCACACAGAATAGCCTTACTTCCACCCTAGAAAGCAGAGACTTGCTCTTGGCAAGTCCCTAAAATCAGTCACAACCTCTTTCTGCAGCAGAACTTAAATTTGGAAGGGCCTGGAGAGGCACCAGCCACGGCACAACTGCACTGTACTGTTCTTCTCTGCAACACAGGAGGTTCCCATGTGCTGCACCCACACTGGCTTCTAGTGAATAACCACAATACAGCTGGTAACGGCGCTGCAGATCACAGATGGGGCAGGCAGAATTTGGGTCAGTAGTGGAGATGATCTGCTGGGATGATGGCACACAGTCAGATGGCAGGACTTCTGTTTTCACTTGGGCTTTGGTTTGTTTTTTCTTTTTCATATAAGAGGAATGTAAAAAATAATACTGTAAAAATATGTGTCTCTTTGCAAGCCGCGTTTTTAAAAACATTAAGTAGTGTTTTGGCTGTATGCTGACTAAAATTAAAACATATATTCTTATTATTTTAAAAGAGCCAAGTCATCAGAAGGCTATCTGTGTCACTGCATTTGGTTCAGCTACTGCTGTATATGATGAAGTAGTTATCAGGAAGTATAGACTACGTAAGGTACCTGGCTATTTTACTGCACATACACCAAAGGAAAAATCCCTGCCTTGAGACTCACAGGTTCATCAACATTCTACTGTCATAAGACACCCCGTTTTCAGGCAACGGGGGAAAACAACTGAAGCTTGTTTTCTTTATGTCCCCAAATTCTGTAGCACAAGGTACGTAATCATAGAATCACAGAATCATAGAATGGTCAGAGTTGGAAGGGACCTTAAAGATCATCAAGTTCCAACCCCCCTGCGCTGGGCAGGGACACCTCCCACTAGAGCAGGTTGCTCCAAGCCCCATCCAGCCTGGCCTTAAACACTTCCAGGGATGGGGCATCAACCACTTCCCTGGGCAACCTGTTCCAGTGCCTCACCACCCTCACAGTAAAGAACTTCTTCCTAATATCTCATCTAAATCTCCCCTCTTCCAATTTAAAACCATTCCCCCTCGTCCTGTCACTAGACTTCCTGACAAAGAGTCCCTCCCCAATGTCATCTCACAACCCGAAGCTCAGAAATCAGTGGAAATCAGTCACTGGTTCAATGAGCATCTCTCCATGGATGTGATGGAAGCAAGGTTTTCTGCAGGAGTTTCAACTTAGTCCTCATCAGCAGGATCACAGACACGGACTGCCTGACCTCAGAACACACTGGGGTGGCTTCCTCACTACCCCAAAGATACTCAAGTGTCAGAGCTCCTCACACCACCCCTGGTGCACAAACCAGCTCCACTACAGAGATGCTGTGGCCACAGATGTGGCGATGCAGCTGCTGTGCTGAACACAACAGATCAAACAAAGGGTTTGCTGAACAAACACAGGCAACAAGAGCTCAATTAATTACTGCGGTGCTGGGCAGGTACAGCAGCTTCTAAGAAAAAGGACTAAAACTGCACTGCCCACAAGCTGATTAGAAGAGATGGTTTCTATATTACACTAATTCAAACTGCATTTTCTCTGAAAGCAAATCCACCCCTCAGGGCAGAGTACAAATCAGTTCCACAGCTAATGACAGAATTCGGATTGGGAGAGTAGCTGGGGTTGGTTTGTTTGTGTGTAAACATTTGATTATAACTCACACATTCAGGATTTCCCCAGAGAACCCAGTTTCAGGATAATGAGGTGAGCAAAACATGTGCAGAGTCTGTACAGTCCCTTGACTTTTATGTATTTATCAAACACAAAACTGACACTGTTTTATAAGTAGCTTCTGCTGTGAAGAAAAAAAAAAATAAATTCAAAGCACATAATTTTTGTTTCTTAACTCTGTAAGAGGAGAACACTGACAGCTCCAAATAATCCATCTCCACATTTAAGCCCAGAATCAGAATTTACGTTGAAGACTTTCACCAGCCATGCTGTTACTCCCTTATTACTGCAGAAAAGAGAAAACTTTTTGTAGGATGCAGAAGTGAAACCAAAATACAAGTTTAGGTCACGAGTCAATTTGTTCTATGTTCAACTTCTACCAAAAGATTCTCCAGTTAGTACCATATCCAAGCTTCTGCACTGCACTTACATAAGATAATAATTCCACACACATGTGGTGTCCCTGCCCAGGGCAGGGGGGTTGGAACTTGATGATCTTTAAGGTCCCTTCCAACTCTGACCATTCTATGATTCTATGACACACCACAAGTAAATGCCCATTTCTGACTTATTTCATACAAGTTGAAGAAAGGAAGGCAAACTTCCACTTTCTTCAACACAAGCTGATGATTCTGCAGGTTAAGTGTTAGTTTAACAGAAGAACTGGCACAGCCAGACCCTAGAGAGAAATTACGGGCCACCAGCAGCAAGGTACTGACCCTATTCTATCTACCAAATCCCAAACAATGACATATCTGCTGGTGGTGAGGTACTGGAACAGGTTGCCCAGGGAAGTTGTTGATGCCCCATCCCTGGAGGTGTCCAAGGCCAGGCTGGATGGGGCTTGGAGGAACCTGCTCTGGTGGGAGGTGTCCCTGCCCGTGGCAGGGGGGTTGGAACTGAGTGATCTTTAAGGAAAGACCCTTCCAACTCTGACCATTCTATGATTCTTTAATATTTGTAAGATATAACCCTGAGTCAGCAGCTCCCACCAAAAATCTATCAGATCATAAAACAAGCAATGTTAACAACAGGAACTCTTTTGAGTTTAATTACAATAATATATTTTATTATATTTTTGATCAATTCCTGCCCCTATCCAGCACAGTTTCTCTACCTCACCATGTTACCTATCCTGGAAAGTCTGTAGCATCTCAACAGGCACCCTAAGTGGCATCAGTGGCTCCTGCAGTGCTGCCACATGCTCCCCTCTCCTCTCTTCTCCTTGGCACCTCTCTCTACACCCAACTTCAGGAAATGGATCCAGACTGCCTTGGCACAATCTAGGACAAACCATCTGAAATCATGCTTTAAGGACAAGAGGGAATTGCTCTCTTTCAGACCTTACTCAAGAAAGACAAAACACAAATAGTAAGAGCTATTCCTCTGCTGTGCAACTTTTTCCTTATGTGCCACTAAGTTACAATTATTATAAGAACATAATGAAAATTAAAGATCACTGCATGAAGAGAACTTTTCTTCTACCTGCATGAGAAAGATAAAAATCTTCTTTCTAATTTTGAATACATCCATTACCACATTTTGCCCAAAGGGGACAGAGTAGATTACAAAAGAAAGTCACTAAACTTACTACAGCCAGGATAAGCAGCCACAATTTTATTTTTGTAGATGCTGGCAAAGACAATGGTAGTTTTTTCAATTCCACGCTAGATTGATATTGAAAACCAGCATTCAATCAACAGTTTCAGAAGGCTTTCCCCAACAACTGCCTTTGATTTCACCAATTGCCTTCCACAAGTCTTTGCTTTTGAATTTCTCAGTATTTGCAAAACCCACAGGTATTTCCTCCAGTAAATATAACAGGGGCCAAGGAAACATTATTTTATTTGAAAGCAAGTTGCTACCTTCAGAAATGCTGCTACCATCTTCTTTACTAAACCCCTACACACAGTGTAGCTGAGAAATCCCAGGTGCTTATAAGCCACTTGATTCTTTACAAAGTTTCACATTTAGGAATGTTCCCAGCTGAGTGATGAATATGTCTCTTTGGGTGCTTCCATGATCTTTTCCCAAGATAAATAAAATTTACACTAAACTCCTGAGGGAAGGGAGGGATTAACAAACATGAATTTAGAATGACCTTCAGACAACGTATAGGCTATTTGACTCATACCTTCTGACTCTGAGGGCCATCCCCTTCGTCAGAAACTCCATCTTCCTGCTGATCATAAGCAGGTCCTCCCAGGAGCCGGATTCTCTTCTCGCATTGCTTCTTTGCCACCGTCAGCTGATTAATGTACCTCTTCACGTTGCGAGCCCTCAGTAGGTCAGCCTTCATTGCTGCAGTTTCTTTTCCTTTTGAATCTAAGAATACAGCAAAGCAGAGACAGTCTTTTACAACCTGAAAGCGTCATTGCACCATTGCCTCTGTGACCTGTCCCATCAAAGCACCTGTCATTCAGCAGTCAACTACCCACACGAGCACAGATACCAGAAAGCTTGGTCTGGAAACAGAATGATGATTTTGAAACGTTCTCCAATGACAGCTCAAGGGTTTATATAAAACATATCAGAAAAAAATCCTTATTCAAGCTTCCAGTGAAATCAGGTCCCTCCAGCTCTCCTCCTGCAGCTTATTGCAAGAGACAGGCCCAAGGCTTGTACTTTATGAGATGGAATTTACCTACAGCCACGCTGTCCAATTAACACCTGGAGCTGACAGCTTATGTACCTTACCAAACATAACACTGACTGCCTAGAGTCAGGAGGGACTGGACTCAGTCCCCTCCAGCCCAGTATGCCACCTTCTCATGCATCTCATTTGCAAATACAAGTTTCTTGAGCCTGACCTGAACAGCACATCAAACATTATCTCCTCCAGACAACAC
The DNA here is from genome assembly GCA_013400375.1 of Thinocorus orbignyianus. NCBI lineage: Eukaryota > Metazoa > Chordata > Aves > Ciconiiformes > Thinocoridae > Thinocorus > Thinocorus orbignyianus. Next base: position 58,781 of record VXBW01003975.1, read on the forward strand.
CACTGACCAAAGCTCACTCAAAATGGCCAGATGACTGGGAAAAACATAGAATCATAGAATCATAGAATGGTCAGAGTTAGAAGGGACCTTAAAGATCATCCAGTTCCAACCCCCCCTGACACAGGCAGGGACACCTCTCCCTACAGCAGGTTGCTCCAAGCCCCATCCAGCCTGGCCTTAAACACTTCCAGGGATGGGGCATCAACAACTTCCCTGGGCAACCTGTTCCAGTGCCTCACCACCCTCACAGCAAAGAACTTCTTCCTAATATCTCATCTAAATCTCCTCTCTTCCAATTTAAAACCATTCCCCCTCGTCCTGTCACTAGATCTTACAATGCCACGTCAGACCACTGTTAAAAAGTGAAATAAGATGAAGAGGACAATTATTTGAATAAGATTTGGTATTAAAAGTTGTCATGTTTGCATATCCTACATTCCAGCCTTTTCAGCTAATTACCAGGGCCCAAAAAAGAAACAGAAGATAAAACAGATTAAAAAACCCCACCTTATTGCATCAAAATCATTCCTGTTTTATATCTGCAGGATGCAACTGATTCACACTGGTTTTATTTTCCTGTTGTTCAATGACAATACTCCTGCTCTTGCAGGCTGCAACTAGAGCAAAGTACCTGGCTTGCACTTGGCTGTGGATTAATTGATTGTTCAGGGATAAATAACGGAGATCTGTTCTACTATGTTTTCAAAATATCAAATGTTAGTAAACTGATGTAGATGCAAACAGCATTCCACTTTCAAAACAGTTGCTGTAAAGACACAGCCAAGCAGCAGTTTGTGAATGCATACCCAGGAGAAGGAAATCTCTTAGGAATGATTCAAAATTGGTATTTTATACACAATTCTAACACATGAAGGTGCCTTTCTCCTTTTAGGACTGTTTTCATCCTTTTATTTCCCCCTCAAAGCCACATGTAACTACTGCATGTGTCCATAAGTTTTGTCACTTGTACACTGAAGGTCAACTCAAGGAGCTCCCTGAATTTCTACACATAATTTGAGTACAGATACTCTCCCAATATCTTTTCCTGTATTTTAAGCCTCACTTTACTCCCTGCGTGTATTTATGTACGTGGGTAGGGATCCTCCCTGATTCAAAGACTGTTAGTGTTTTAATGAGTAAGTCTCACTTTCAGCTACAAAAGAATAGTGAGCTACAGAGATGATACTCGCTGAAGCAAAAGATAAAATGAGTTTACCATGAAAAAAAAATGAAAAATAAGCCATCTGTTTTCCTGGCATGTCATCTCCACAGGGAAGTCAACAGAGCATTTAATTTAGTGCTTCAGCTCCCTGACCAGAGGTACCAGTATTGAGAGAAAAAGGAAGGAGAACAACAGAAGGCAGGGAAAGACCTTAGGGAGAAAATTATTCTCCCCCTCAATTTAAAGCATTTACAGCTAATACAAACATATGGACAGTAGTTTCAAGTGAAGATTAAACCCCACGTTTCCCCCCTCTGTGCTTGACTAAGATGATGTCTAAAAGACCTTGATTGTCTCAATAACTTAATTATTTTGGGCTCAGAATGCATGCTTGACACTCCACAAATGGCGCTACATGATGATCAGTCAGCCTTCTTAAAATAAAAGTAGTATTCTAAGTGAAAACAAGGCATTCCTGGAGGGCTTCCAAAGCACTTCTGCTTTACCTGAAGTCTTACCATCCTGTGACTGCAGCAGGAGAGGCTAATGAGCCCTACACCCCACCTGCTTCCAGTGATCAATAACTTTATTAGCAAAGTTCCCTCAAAAGCATTTGCCTCACTCAGCTCTTTGTATCCATAAGGAGCCACTCCACGTAGGAAACCCTCGGGGCAGAATGATGAAGATCACACTGCCAGCCTGTTCCTGCTCCATGGATAAAGAGGACCAGTCTCTGTGAAAGCCCGGTAGCGATGTCCCTTCACAAATAAACAAGAGGCTGATGAAGAGCAGCCCCACATGGAGCGTGGCCAAGGCGTCGCAGCACGGGAGAGACACTGTGGAAGCATGGACAGGCACTGAACACAAATTCCCTCTTCCAAAGCCCAAAAGANTGTTTTCCTGGCATGTCATCTCCACAGGGAAGTCAACAGAGCATTTAATTTAGTGCTTCAGCTCCCTGACCAGAGGTACCAGTATTGAGAGAAAAAGGAAGGAGAACAACAGAAGGCAGGGAAAGACCTTAGGGAGAAAATTATTCTCCCCCTCAATTTAAAGCATTTACAGCTAATACAAACATATGGACAGTAGTTTCAAGTGAAGATTAAACCCCACATTTTCCCCTCTGTGCTTGACTAAGCTGATGTCTAAGAGATCTTGATTGTCTCATTAATATTTTGGGCTCAGAATGCATACTTGACACACCACAAACAGTGCTACGTGATGATCAGTCAGCCTTCTTAAAATAAAAGTAGTATTCTAAGTGAAAACAAGGCATTCCTGGAGGGCTTCCAAAGCACTTCTGCTTTACCTGAAGTCTTACCATCCTGTGACTGCAGCAGGAGAGGCTAATGAGCCCTACACCCCACCTGCTTCCAGTGATCAATAACTTTATTAGCAAAGTTCCCTCAAAAGCATTTGCCTCACTCAGCTCTTTGTATCCATAAGGAGCCACTCCACGTAGGAAACCCTCGGGGCAGAATGATGAAGATCACACTGCCAGCCTGTTCCTGCTCCATGGATAAAGAGGACCAGTCTCTGTGAAAGCCCGGTAGCGATGTCCCTTCACAAATAAACAAGAGGCTGATGAAGAGCAGCCCCACATGGAGCGTGGCCAAGGCGTCGCAGCACGGGAGAGACACTGTGGAAGCATGGACAGGCACTGAACACAAATTCCCTCTTCCAAAGCACGAAAGACAAGCTAGCAGAGGCCAGAAGCATTTTCATGTCATCTGGGGAAGGACAGGAGTATCACTGGTTCTCTCCTAACTTTAACTTCCTTTTGAGATTTTTGAGAATTCTCAGATTGAAACAGATCTGAGTTTCGGGCTGTGGGGTTGGGTTTTTTAGCTGATTGGGGTTTGTTGTTTGATTGGGATTTTTTTGTTTGGTTTTGGGTTTTCTTTGTATTAAGCCCTACCAAAAAAGTATTTTCATCTATAAGGACAACTTCTCTTTTTAACAGATCCTTGCCCGACAACAACACTGCTGAAGTTATAAATTAGAGCCTTTTATTTGCCATTGCTGAATATCCTAGATTGTTAGAGCTGTAAGGGATCTTAAAGATCACCTAATTCCAACCCCTCTGCCATGGGCAGCAGTGAAGATGCTGTTCAGCACCTTCAGGTATGACTGCGTAAACAAAATAAACCCAGACAGTTACTAATGAAAAGGTTTGCCTTTACTCACACACCCTTCAGCAAGCTCCAATAAAGGGAAAAAGAGACATGCTACTAAGCAAGACACTGTTTCATCACTATGTAAGGAAAGAAAATGTATAAATTTAATTATTTTTTTTACTAGTAACAACTTCAGTTTGGGGTTTATATTATTATTAAAAGCAAACAAACAAAGCCAATCCTTGTCAGCAAAACAAGTGAGATGCTTCTTTGGCACCTCCTCCCCGTGAATCACATATGCTTTTTCCAGCAATGACCGAGCAAGGACTCTATCCCCAACGGGTCTTTTAGTAACTTCCTCCAAAATAATTCTCCTTATCAGGGTGAACTTGGACAAGACACAGCCTGCTGTGAAGGAACTTCAAAACCCCAGAGGGGTTCTGTGCACTCCTCCCAAGGGCATCCAAATGCAGTCAGTTCCAAAAGCCAGAACTTCAAACTCTACTTATCAATCCACAGCTGTGGATAATTCAACTTGCACTGGACAATGCTAAAATATGAATGGTCCCAATGAGCTCAAACTTATCAAACAGTAAAAGCTAAGATACCTGGGCAAATCCACATACTCCATGCACTTTTGCACATCTAAAGTGATTTAACAAAGCTTCCACGCTCTCCTCTGCATGACCAATAACTGCCTTGATCTGAAATAGGCCAGGAGCAGAACCCACCAAAACCATTTCTGAGAATGGATTCCTCAGACCTGATTTTTTTCCCCTCTTCTTTTTCGGTAGTTCTGCTACTTGGCTGCTAAATACCTTGAACTGCAGTATGCATTCACATCGTTCCTTTTTCACTTGCAAAAGGCAGCGATGCCAACAAGCACTGCATGAACTTTATTATCACATTCCACAGCAAATGACATAACATAAAGCAAACGTAAATGAAGACAGATAGAATACAGAAAAGATCACTTAAAGCACAAACTAAACTGCAGTACTTCATAAGCTGTCCCTTCCCTCTATAGAAGCAGCATAAAACGAAGACTTCTCATCTTAACTGCGAAGTTATATTGCAAAAACACGATTCAAACTGGAAGATAAGTCCTTGTTCCTTTACAGCTTCAAGAACTGCAGGAACCTGGCAGCATGTACGACAGGGCTGACCCATCTGACTGGTCTCTGAAAGAGCAACACACCTGCATGACATGGCATGTGCTTCTGCAAGGCTCTTTGTGAGAGCTGAGTTAGGCACACACCGTGCTGAAACACTTAGGTAGCAAACACCAATTTCACATTTTCAAATCAAGAATAACTGTAATCTTCTGTGTATAATTTACCCATCATTACAGACCTCTCTGAACTCTCAGAAACTTTAAATTACACGTTTGCAAACCCTACGCAGGCCTGGAAAAGTATTTATTCAATTCTGCAAGAACAGTATGCATGGTTCTTTCACTGCCCTTGGTACAAGCAAAGGGAAAACCCACCCAGTGGTCAGACAAGAGAATGAGTAAGAAAAAAAAAGTGCTAAATCCCAAACACTTCAGGCAATAGATCTGGGGGAAGGGACTTAAAAGGAGATGGCAGAGAATTTAGGCATTGATCATCAGCAACATGTTGTGCCTCCCCGTGCTTTGCCACAGCTGAGCAAAGCAAAAACAAAGTGGCAGTAAGAATGAGCACATACTGTAAAATAAAGTAACATCCACCACATATACCATAGAATCATAGAATGGTCAGAGTTGGAAGGGACCTTAGAGATCATCAAGTTCCAACCCCCCTGCCATGGGCAGGGACACCTCTCCCTAGAGCAGGTTGCTCCAAGCCCCATCCAGCCTGGCCTTGGACACTTCCAGGGATGGGGCATCAACAGCTTCCCTGGGCAACCTGTTCCAGCGCCTCACCACCCTCACAGGAAAGAACTTCTTCCTAATATCTAATCTAAATCTCCCCTCTTCCAACTTAAAACCATTACCCCTCGTCCTGTCACTAGACTTCCTGACAAAACTAGACTTCCCAATAAATATACTGTGTGTATGTCCCTGCCTTCCCCTTCGTCACTTCTGTGTCACCAGGCAGCCTCTTCCCTTCCTCTCCCACCAATGGACATCTCACCAAACCAAGCATGGATGGCATTACCATCCCTGGCACACAAAGGCTGGCAGGAGGAGAAAGGCAACCCTGCTCTACAAAGCTGATTTAAAAAAGATCACAAATCAAAACAAAAAGAGCCCACCACGATAAGAGTGACAGCAACCTTCACCTCCATCCACAAGGATTGCCTCCACACGCACTGCTCAAGCACAGCTTGCAAGCACAGCAGCAGCTCTTTAAGCCTTGCCAAAAAGCCATGCAAAAATAATTGTGTCTGCGTGTTTATCCCCCTGTGGAGGATGGAGAGGGAGGAATCATAATATAGTTTTGTCATAATTAAGTTAGATGGCGTCTGTAATGCGCTGGGATGCAGAAGGATCCGTTTTACTTCGCTCTGAATTATCATCTTGACAAAACCCACGCGGCACAACCCACGCACCCAACTTAGCTCGGAGCCCCCGTTTCTAAAAGAAAAGTCCCTTTTTACAGACAAACATTCAAGCCTCTTCCAGAACCAGAGCACCTAAAAAGCCTGCCCACAGACACTTCTGCTTTTGTACCAGCCATCAGGCTCTGCTTAGAAAAGCCAGTATCCAAGAGGCACAGTGGGAACACTCAGCAGGAGAAACCTTCTACTGCAACACAGCAGATCTCTTCGTACAGAGCTGGCTGCTTATTTGACCCCTCTCGCAACCCTGGCTTGAAAAGGAGCAGTTTTCTCATCAGGGATGCCCTGGGCTTGATGACAATGTAGTGTCTGAAAGAATGGTCCCATCCCATCATTGCGGGGTGGTTTAGGGTCGTGCTGTGAACTTGTGTGTAAGGTAGAAGGCACAGGAAAACCAAACAAATCCCTTCAGAGTGTTGGGAGAGGGGAGAAAACATTGAGATATTATCTCTTTTATAGCTTAAGACAAATCTTACAGGGTTTTGTTTTAAATAGCAGGTAGTAAAAGGGATCCTCGACGAATTTCTTGTAGGATCCTGTTAATATCAGTAAGAGGAGAAACAAAAATGTGTCAGTTAGAACCAGAACTTCAAACAGTTTATTATTCACATTACAGCAAATATCAAATTATTATAGCAACTTACTTTTGTTGCTGTATCATTTAAAAGGCTTTTTTTGAAGCCTTTTCTTTAGGAATTAGAATTACTCTTTCTTCTAGAAACTCAGGTTCTCTCTCATTCATGCTAAAATGCCTGATTTGCAAATTTGTCTGCTTACAAATTGCTTTACTAGATCAAAACGCAGTACACTTTCTCAGACAATAATGTCTAGTCCTTCGAAATCTATGACACACAGACTTTGCAAAAAAACCAAAAACACACATAAAAAAACCCCAAAATTCAGCTCAAATTTGGTTCAGTACATCCAAGGCAGGATGAGGAGAGAGGTAAAGATTCAGAAAGACATGATTCTTCCAACCAGAGCACACACAACCGTAGAGCACAGTCCAAAAAAATCAACAGGAAGAAAAATCAAAGATGAGTGTTAAAAAGAAAAAAAAAAGTACTGGCAAAAACCAAGCCACTGTCTCCTCCTCCAGTCACTGCTGGAGTGACCCTGACTATTTTGAATCACAGAATGATATGGGGTTGGAAGGGACCTCTGGAGATCAGCTAGTCCAACCCCCTGCCAAAGCAGGTCCACCTGGAACAGGCTGCACAGGAACGTGTCCTGGCGGGTTCTGAATGTCTCCAGAGATGGAGACTCCACCACCTCTCTGGGCAGCCTCTGCCAGGGCTCTGCCACCCTCAAAGGAAAGAAGTTCCTCCTCTTGTTTAGATGGAACTTCCTATTTTCAAATTTTGGCCCATTTCCTCTTGTGCTCTCACTGGGCACCACTGGAAAAAGACTGGCCCCTTCCTCTTAACACCCACCCTTACAGGTGTTGATCAGATTCCCCCCTCAGCTGTTTGTTCTCCACACTAAAAAGACCCAAGTCCCTCAGCCTTTCCTCATCAGAGGGATGCTCCAGGCCCCTCATCATCTTTATGGCTCTCTGCTGTACCCTCTCCAGCAGTTCCCTGTCCTTCTTGAACTGGGGGGGGTCCAGAACCCGACACAGGACTCCAGACGGGGCCTCACCAGGGCAGAGTAGAGTGGGAGGATGACCTCTCTCCACCTGCTGGCCACCCTCTTCCTGATGCCCCCCAGGATGCCATTGGCCTTGGCCACAAGAGCACGTTGCTGGCTCATGGGCATCCTGTTGTCGACCAGGACTCCCAGGTCTTTTTCCTCAGAAATTTCCTCTCCAGCAGGTCAGTCTCCAACCAGTCCTGGTGCAGAGGGTTATGCCTCCCCAGGTGCAGCACCCTGCACTTGCCCTGGCTGAATTCCATCAGGTTCCTCGCTTCCTCTGAAGGGGATACATAGAAGAACAGAGTTTGGAGAAGTAACGCAGGTACACATACACATCAGATTCAGCAGTTTTGTGCAAGTGTAAATAAGGGAAGTAGTGCAGTGTCAACATTCAAGGTAACAGCTTCCATCTACAGTGGCCTGCACCATGTCAAAATTAAACCATCAACACCTCTGAAAACACCAAGTTTCTTATTCAGCTTTAGCAATGGCCAAAAGCAATTCTCCTGGCCACAGAAGTTGTATCAGCCACCCACAACAGGCATCATACAGTGAACTTCTCAAATTATTTGGTATCTCAACCTTTTAAGACATATGACTTTCCCAGGAAGTCAAATGCAGAACTTATGGCTTAACATGAATCTGCTTTTGCACATTTTGTTTTGCTCTCCTACGTTCATAGGCCAGAAGACTCAGGTGATAGAAATCTGAAAAGAAAAAAGACCCTATAACATGCCATTTTTACTACAGAGATTTCATACAATTAGGTTTAGAAGTACTTTAAAGTACTTTCTACTGTTATTAGAGGGTGCTAACAGTGCCAATTTTGCCAATAGGTGGCACCAACAGTAGTTAAATTAAGTGTAAAGAATCCCATCCTTGCTGAGGGACAAGCCTTCCTCTCCAATCCCTCTGGGCACCAACATTCAATGTTTACTTCGGTATAACCAAGTAAAATAGTAAAAGAAGTCAGGTTTCTCACATGAGAAGCCATCAATCTGAAACCTGGTCCTCAGGCTACTCATCCTTTCACAACAGACACCTAATCCTTCTATAAACTAATTATTTTCAGCCAGTTTTAGAGGCTTAATTACATCTCCCCAATCAAGAGTGAAGGTACACAATCCTGCTCAAGCATCTTCATGCCTAGTCATGTTCTTGCACAACATGCACTGTGCTTAGAGAGTACCCAAGCACTCACTGCTGCAGGGAATTGTCTACTCCTGCTCCTCACATTTGCTGCTGTACCTTTTTCCATGGAAATAGATGCCTCAGGAAGCTCCCACAGCTCAAACTGATGGAGCCAGAGGTTATGTCCATGTACATGTTATTCTTCACATAACTCTACAGAGTCCATGAGTGGCTACCAGGCTGTGCAGACTGCTGGCCTGCCAAAGTTCAGCTGCTCCAGCAGGACACCCAAAACCTAAAGGAGCAGCTAATTTTTCAGGACTCAACTTTGCCATAAGAAAAAAGAAATAGCTACCAGTAAGACTAGCTCTTGCCAGGCTGGAATCAAAGCTAAGGGATTTCCCGGACACAAAAAGGCAAGAGCTCATTTACTGCCAGGAAAGGGGAGACTCATGTACACCAAACATCCGTGCTCACACACGTTGTGACAGGCACACAGCAGGGATCAGGAGAACAGTTTAAAGAGAGTCTCGCAGAATGAGATCATGCAAACACATTTCCACTTTGCATAGGTCTTACATTCCATTATTCACCATGAATTCCAGCTGATGCAGAGGTAGCAGTATGCTGTGGCATCCAGAAAGGGAAACATCAAAAGGTGACACAAGTGATGTGAGGGTCTGTTTTACAATTTTTTGTATCAGCAGTGAGCTTTGACGGGCTTTTTGTGGGCTTTTTGCTTCAAGGATGGTAGAACAGCTTTTTTTCCTTGAACTTTTCTTCCTAAAGTTTGGGAATATGTCAAATTCATTACCACATTATGAAAAATGTTTCCACCTATTTCAGGAAAAATGAGACACAAAATTGCCTTCTACAGAACTAGATTTTAACCTTCTGCAATTTTGACAGGCCTCTTAAAAGTTTACCTTATATAGATTGAGCCTTAAAAAATTGGGTAGATGAAAGCCTTAGCAGAGTAACTCAGATGAGAAATCTGCCTTAAATTTGTGTGAACTCTAAAAATTCTGTTGTAAGCCTCTGCTGGACAGAGTGTTTTCCATATGTGTCAAGCAAAAGATGTCACCTTTTTCTGCAGGCACAATGTGAATAACTGTTGGCTGTTTAATAAATAAAAGGTTTAGCCACAGTAGCCCCCCTGGATATAGAGCCAGCAGCCAGTAATCAACCCTTAAATGACACACAGGGTTGTCACAGGACTAAATTAATAATAGAAGTCAATACCTTCACATAAAACTTCATTGCACCAGGTAAGAGAATTTCTGATTGAGGTTTTTTGTTTTTTTTTATTACAGGTAAAAGTCAAGAGCCCATAAATATGCAGAACAAACCTCACCACAGAGTAAGTGGCCTCAGACCTACTCTGGCAGAATAAATAGCAGTAATCTTTTTATATTTCATCTGCAGCACCAGGCACCTGTAGCTTCAGAAAAACATCTTCTGTTCAGGGTTTAGAACAGTGGGATAGTTAACTAGATAAACTCGAGTGAGAGAGAGGAAAGTGAGACAGTAATTAATTGAAGGAACCTAAACTGTATGAAAATATTCCCCAAATCAATTCTTGTCACAACAAAGACCAATGGCAGCCCAAATGGAACTAAGAGCTTAGCAAGATTGATTTTTCATAATGCACTGTGACTTAACTTCCCTGTCCTCATTTTATTACTTTATGAAGCAGACTTCCCATTAAATTAACTTTCATCTGGGAAATATATTAATATGTCTTTCTGTAACATACACTTGAGCAAAAAACAGTGTCTACTTCTCCTTTTGCCTTGGACTGACACAAGCAATTTATCCTACAGGAATGCCCATCTAGCTCTGTTTCAGAATGCAAACAAAATGCCTATCAATGTTGACAACCTTATATTTTCAGGAACTTGAGCATGGACCCCAAACTCTTCAGACTGACCAAAGACATTCCCCCACTTCCCTGGCATGTTTGGTTTCCATTTCCACACTTTTCATAACGCTTGAATCACTTTTAAAAGCTTTCAATTTTGATACAAAGACTTGGGAAAAGATTAATTTTTTTTTAACCAAACAGATAGAGATTACCCAAGAACCTAAAAGCAAGACCTTTTACCTTTGTTTGTTTACAAACAAATTAATTTATACTGTCCACTGCTTTTTATTGTGTTTTGATATACCTTAAGTATATCTGTCCAAGCAATAATTTAGGCTGTAATTTTACCACCAACACAATGTCCTGAAGATACACCAGTTTTGGTACATTTTGAGAACAATAAAACCCCAATATATAATAAATATAAGTACACATGTAAAATCCATGTGCATTTTAAAAGGCAGAGATTGCAGAAGGATTTAAGAGCACTCTGGCTTGCAACACAAAAACATAATAAAATGAAGAGTCAAAATAAAGTCTGACTGACAATCATGCTGCATCATTCCTCCTTCTGCATTTTGAAAGCCAAACAGACTGAGACTTTGAAGAATGGATTGTATGAGAAAGAAAGAAGGAGGAAGATTCTCAGCATATGAATTTATAATGCCAAACATCCTGGCTGCAGCAAGTTCTGAAAATAAATGCGTCATGGATGTGACCTTTCTCATGATCCATCAGCTCAGATGAAGATGTGGTGGGGGAATAATCACACCACGGGGGTTTCTAGAAGAATCAGACAAATTGGACAGAACTGAAATACTAAAGGCATCACATTCCTAAAATCTGTCTAAAAATCCCACACACGCTGATTGCATATGGATGTCGGGAGTTCAAACAGCTTTGCAAAATGAAAACAACAGATGTGACTTAAAACGGAATCTTACCTTTCTGCCTCTTCACTTGGGGAATATTGCTGATTGTGGTTGCCTGAACTATTTCCACTACAATCTGATACCTAGTTTGGAAAACAGCAGGGGAAAAGGGTGAAGAGGGAGGAGAGAAGAAAAAGAAAACAACATGGTATTAATTTATTTTTTTTACAATGTGTTCTTCATACAGAACACACTTAAGAATTAATAAAACCCAAAACACTTCCACTTCCCTCCTCACCTGGGAACAGACTCATTTCTCAGCACAGCTGCAACCTAAGGTGCAGTGTGCATATGAGGTAGAGTAGGAAAACCAGTTAATTTTGGAAGGATCCAACTATTAATAACACTGCTCCCTTCTCTCAACTGCTGGCACTGCACAGCCAGTTAATATTATTCAGTGAACCCCACATAAAGTCATGCTCTTAACATTAAAAATCAGTTCTCTGTAGGAAACCAGGATGGAAGTTCACTTCAAAAGCAAAGAGCTGTCTGTAAGGTTCTTCTAGCTAATGCACTCAATACATATATGAAGCATATATAACTCATTACACTAAAATAAGTAAAACACTGATACAGTCATTACAACCTGTTTATCACCTAAAACTACTCTACACATAGTGGAAGGCAGCAAATGCAGTTAGTAAACTGAATTTTAAGTAAAACCAATCTTCTAACTAACAGACAGTGTGCACTCCACAAAGAAAACAACTGCCAGTTAAAACTTTCATAGACATCAAAGTTCTGATCATAACAAACCCTCAAAGTCCTCTCAGTGCACTTACTCTGGCAGCTACTGATATGGGTAAAGCGAGTATTCTCAGGATTTAACTCATTCCTGTAGGAGTTCCCTAACCTCAGCTATCAAGTTAGCTCCTAGATGAAGGCTGAAACCTCCCAGAAAGCTTGCAATTTCTGTGACTACTTATTCTGTTTGAATCTCTGATCTTTAAATACATTCCCCTTCTTCCACGTATATTTCTTTCAGCAACATTATTCAATTTCCCCCATTCCTCTTGCCTCCTATAACTCGTGTAGGATTTTGATCATCTCTGCCTCCATGCATCATCACATCACAAAAATGCCACCCTCCACAGCCACCCTTTCTCCCTCAGAGTCTGTTCCAAACCCTCTCCCTGCTACACATTTTGTGATGCTGGTGAGTAAACATCTGAAGAAGTTTTACATTGGATTAATTTTGTTTTCAAGAAGTGAACTGTAACTTGGTAAACTGGACCAATCACAGGCTCACATCTGCATTATTTCAAACTTCCCCCTCTTATCTTTTCCCTGTCCTTTGTTCTATTTACCCTTTTCTCTCCTTTCTTAAATAAGAAGTGACACAGAGGCAGCGATAATGGTCTTTCTTATGACAAACTGCATGGTGACCTTTTGCTGCCACACTAATAAATAACAGAATAAATATAATGCTGATCCTGAAAGCAGAATGAAAACTATCTATGAGTTTATTTCCTTATCACTACTTACTCTCAGCTATGTTTTTAACTCATCATGTCTTTTATCTCTAGTCTTCTTCTGACAGAGCAAGTCAATTTGTTTCCCATCCGGTGTGGAAGAATTAATCTTTCCTTCCTTATTTGCAGCAGACTTTCAATTTGCCCACACTAACTTAAATCTGAGGGGAAATGAAGGTGAAATTTCACTGTGTAACGTTTTCTTCTTGTGTGGGGACTTGATAAAACAGGAATAAAACTCTGCCTCCCTTCATGACAAGCAGCAACAAATATAAACATTACAAAGAACAACTTTGAAGGATGTTTGTAGATAACCATACCGTGGTCCTTTCTCTGGAAGCTTTGTTGGTTTGGGTTCCCACCCCCGCTCCCCCAAACAAATCCAATTTTTCAGAAAGCAAAGGTATGAAAGGGGAAAAATAGAGAGACAGAATAGCTGCTCAGAAATGAGAAATGACTTTCTGAAAGCAAACATCAGGTCCCCAAATGTCCCTTATAAAAATAAAAAGGATGTTTCCAAAAAAACAATAGAGAGAAGTTCTGCTAAGAGATAAAGTGACCAAGTGTTAGAGGTCCATATTAACGAACCATGAATTCAAAAGTAGCTCCATAATTAATGAGAAGTCGTTCCTGCATCATTTAAATAAGTTCTAAAAATAAAATCCATAAAAGCAAAGCAGAAAATCAATACAATATTTCTTCTTAAGGTAACGCTTCTAAGTAAGGAGAGAAAGAAGATTCTAAAAATCCTAGTCCCATGACTAGCCTTTCAGGGGGAGCTGTTTGTGAGGCAGAGAGCTGGTACACTCGCTCTCAAGAAGATCCAAGACACACAACCTCCCACTCTTCCCAGATTTCCTGGCCAAGAGCTACAAACAGTTTTCACCCACAAGCTTCTTCTGATCCAGCTGGGGATTTTTCCCTACTTACCCCAAAGCAAGTACCTGGTTCTAATCACAAGAAAGCCTAGCAAGACTCTGTTAACGAAACCAGGCTGGAAGGAGTCTCTCCTCTAACTTCACGTGCACGCACCAAGGAGCACCCAGGAGTCCCCACTTTCTCAACTCTGGTCAGCCAAGAGTCTGAGGAAACGTTTATCAGTGCTTCATGCTCTCTCTCGTTGAGCAAGGTATTTTATGTTGTAAATAGTCATTAATCTGCAAAGATAAAGGATGGCAGGGATGTTTAAAAATACGGTTTCCCAGCAACTGTAGTTTTTTGGGATAAATTTCCCTCAAAGCTAAGCCTACACAGGCAATTGTTACTACTTTTATCTATTCTTCACCAAAAAGTTACGTGCAACATTAGGAGTAATGGGAGTCACTTCATGAACGCCACGGACTGACTTAAAACAGGCACTGAAAAAAGATTTCCAAATAAAACCAAGAAAAGGAATTTCTGATAAACAGAGTATTATTGCCCAGAACAGCATCTAACTGGGAAACCTGTTTCAGTGTAATATGCCAAAGAATTTATTTTTTTGTCAAAGAGAACTGAAAGCATTCTCCCCACTCTGGTCACTCCAACAGACTCTAACCTTGTTTCTCAGTGATAAATGCACAACAGCTTCTTTCTTCCTTTCTCTTCCAATTTCTCCTTTACAGGAGTTTCCTATGGTTCACTGTTGTGAATCAACCTGAATTACCAGTTAGTTTGGTTATCTAAAATAACACCCACTTTTCTTTTTCCTTTTTTTTTTTTATCATCCATATAGGGACCACCGTTTGGTTTTCTTGATGTAAATCTGTAAACTTTCACTGGTAAATCATGAAAGCTTTGCAAAATACACTGCACAGCTTTGAGATGACTACAGGTTAGCCCATCTCTCTCCAGGTGCTCCCACAGTGCTGCAGAGCAAAGAGAAGAGGAATCCCTCCTCCCATGGGGAATGCTCTTTAACCACTTTCCCAGAGACTGGCTCTAAACAGAGGGAAGAAGGATGCTGCCTCCAAAATCAAATACTGTTTCTCTTCAAGATACATTCTCCCAGACATTTTCCATCCAAATACTGATTAGCTCAGATGGATCAACATTTTTGTAGGGTGTGGAGGAACACACTTTAAGATGATGGTAGCCAGACTCCACAGGACAGAAAGGAAAAACCCAAGCACAGCCAAAACCACATTATTTCATAAAGCAACTTTGCTATCTGGTATGAAAGAACACAATTTACAGTGACCTATCAGCTAAAGAGAGAGCACATTGAGCACTAATGTGTCTGAACAACAACAACAGAAGAGTTGGATTTCTTTTGAAACAAGCAGATCCATTAGTGTGATTATGCTAATAAATATGATGTCAATTAGGTTTTAGACAGAGTCTAATAGAGACTAATTTCTGCTCTCAGGAAAGGCACAGTGGCCCAGAGTAAAGAGCAAATTTTACAGCAGATGAACAATAAGTAGCCAAGCAACAAAATCATTTCACCGTCACCTAAATGTATTTTCCTACCTCAGAAATGCAAGTGGTTACAGAATCAAAGAACAGAACAAGAGAAAAGAAGATGTTATTTACGCAGCCCACAATGCTCCCTCTCAGCAAACCACCACTTGGCCTGATTGAGCCAAGTCTAACAGAGGGTCCGGGTCACAGCAGAT
The DNA here is from genome assembly GCA_013400375.1 of Thinocorus orbignyianus. Lineage (NCBI taxonomy): Eukaryota > Metazoa > Chordata > Aves > Ciconiiformes > Thinocoridae > Thinocorus > Thinocorus orbignyianus. Next base: position 74,235 of record VXBW01003975.1, read on the forward strand.
GACACAGATTGCGCCAAATGGGATCCATGTGCTTGTGTCTTTCAGCTGTTGCTGCAGCCATTTAGGCAGGGAGAAAGCTGACCTGCAGCAGCAACTGGAGGGAGTCAGGGAAAAGGGAAAAATAGCTGTTCTGGTTGATGGTAACAGATTAGGACAAATGCTCTGGAAATGGCTTCAACAGTTCTCCAAAACTTTGGTGTGCTGAACAAAACCTACTCAAGGATATCTAGGGAGATGCCACAATAGTAGTATCCCCTCTCCCTGCTTCCCAGACTCTTGCTCCTTATCCTTTCCCCTACATCAGAAATCAGAGAAGCAGCTCAACTGTAAAGAGAAGGTAAAGCTAAACATCTTGTACTCGAGGGCAAGCAGGCCCGAGGTGCAAGCAGTATCTCATATTATGATGAAAGATGGAAGGAAAAACAAGATATTTTTTCTTTTTTGGAGGTGGGGGCAGGAAGAATTAGTATGAAAGCCAACAGGTGCTATTTCCATTAGAAAACAGGAACATCAAACAAACATGACATTTAGGAGCTCAGTGGGATGTATTTTTTTTGTCTTTAAGGAATTCTTCCTAGTTCATTAACACGTTTAAGAATGATGCAATCAGAAATCACCTCCCTGCAAGAGTCCAGGACAACCTCTGATCCAGTGGTAAAACATGCTGGAATTCAATCTCCACTTTCCCTGCCACAGAATGACAGAAGCTGCTCTAACTGCCCTGTGTCCGTAGGGTCACTGTGGTTCACAGTCACCAGGCCACCATGGCCAGTCACACTTCATAAAGATAATGAGGAGATAACCACACACTAGTGGAAATTCAGCTCATTATTTCATCTTACTCCACAGAAACAAGCTGTAAAGAAGGCTCTGGTTTGGCTTTCAACAGTACAGTCATCTCCAGTATACTACTAAGAGGAATTTTTTAACATTTTCTGCTACTGAACTAAAAAGCTGACTATATTAGAGATTTAATGAATGTTGTGGCTTATCATCCTTACTGTCTCTGCCTCACCAAAAGAAAGAAGAAACCTAAAATTGACTTTAAAAAGAAAAAAAAAATACCACAAAGTATTCAAGCCTCAGTAACGGGCTTGCAAAAGCAGCGTGTTTAGTTTTGAATGAGCTACAGTGAAACATGAAATACCTCAGTTGTTTCAGGAACTCAACGTCGGAGCTGCTGTTAATGAGCTTGATGAACTCTTCATAAGAAGGAGCATATGTGTAGTCTTTCTTCTGATGCTCATTCATCTGTTCTCTGTACTCCAGCTGGCTGAGCAGCATTCGGTTAATGTAATCTGGATCACTCAGCAGTTCCACCACTGGTTTCAGCACTGGGAAGGAGAAATATTTTAAGACAAAATCCTTATGCTGAAGAATAACTGCTGTCCTTCAAAAGAAAATCATAGATAAAAGGCAAAAATAAGTATGTGAGTTGATATAATTCCAAACACAGTCTTCTGGACATCTGAGACTGGATGTACCTTCATGATAAAACTGTTTGTTTAGTCTATTACACAAATTAATTGGAAAATTCCAAGTGTTTTTCTTCTTTCTGCTGTGTGTCTTTAAGGCTGTGACACTGCAGCCACTCTAAGTGGAAATTAAAAGTAAACTGAAACGCAGAATATATTTGAGATTTCCTAATTTTTGAATTTTACTTCAGCAACATAAAAAATGACCAGTGCATTTATAATCAGATTTATGTGTAGCTGATAAAATAAAAAGCAAAGTAGAATCCCTCAATTAAAAAGACACACTGAAGAATCAAAGCCTAAAAAAGAAATATTAATTAAATCCGGTATCATGATTCAGTTATAATTGCATCCTGAAGTCCATGGATTCTGTGTATCTGAATACAATATAAAAGGCCATAATTATTGATACAATTACTAAAAATGCTGCCATGGAAGACTGAAAAAGCATTCCAGAAGAAGGGAATGGACTAATTGTGTTTTCATCTGAAAGGTGCTAAACAGCCTGGCATGAAGTCAGGACAGTAAAATAAGCATACGCTTGGTTTTGAAAACACAAAGTGTCTTACTGGCTATCACAAAAACTAAATTTCAGAACTTAAAAGCAGAGCATCAAGACTTATACATAACGAAGTCTGTAATTACTATCATTGTACAGGTGCAAATGGTTGATCATCTCTGATCTTTGATCTACCTTTTGTTGCAAGTATTTCTGCAAGGACTATGCGCAAGCTGACAGACTGGACATCCTTTGAGGGTAGGAGACAACACACCAGAATTTGAGAACATTTTTGCAGGAATCTTACTTCTTCGTCAGAGCTCCTCAAGCAGGGGTGCAGCAAAAAAGGTCTTGGTGGATCTTCCTGCCTAAGGGGGGAAAAAAATTAAAAAAAAAAGAAAGGGAAAACAAATCCATTATCAAGTGTTGCAGTAAAGAAACACTTCAAATCCATTTATAGTTTCAAATCCTGCTATTTTTTCTTAATGATATTAAGATGCATTTCCAAATTCCTTTGTCTCATCAATGTTTTCACCTGCCAAAACAGAAATCCAGCATTTCAAAACCACGTCAAATAAAGAGAGCCCAGCAAGTGGGAGGAGAAGAGTTTCTCTGAATAAAACCCCCAATTGTTGCATCATCAAACTCACAGTGAAATCTTGACCAGTTTTTCAAAACAATCTATGAGACAAGCTCAAGAAGCAAATACATTCTTGTAGAGCAAACTAATTATAGACCTGAACCTTTAAGCAGAGGATTTGGGATCACATCTAGTTTGAGAAACAGGTCTACCTGCTAAATACTGAAGTTCCCTTCTTCCCTTTGTTAGCATCAACGAAATCTCCCAGTAAACAACTGGCCTCTTTGACCTGGCTTTTCCTAGAACAACAGTTTTCAACTTGTCACCTGCAGGCTATGTCAAATTGGTCTGTGCAAGACTCCTACATAGTAACAGACTTGGCATTATCAGCCATCTACACTGTAAGTGGAAAAGCAATTTAAGAAAAGATTAAAAAGAAACACCCACAGATTTAGAAAGAAAGAGCAATCATGACGACAGAGAGAGGTGAAGTGACTCCCAAAGTGCAAGGAAACTTGGTCAGACAAGTCCTCTCAGTAGTTGGGCAGGTTAGACCTGACCATACTGTTACCAGTCTCAGTGGGGCATATAAAGCACAAAACTGGAAAGCTTGAAAGTATAGGAGCTCAGTGTGTGTGTGTGCCAACACACCTTCTGGGCCAATATCCCCGTGGGCAGTATGTCTACCCCGGAGAGGTCAAGATGCCCTGGACTCCAGTTTCTGCGCAGTCTGATAGGTCTCAACCTGCATCTTCCAAGTCCCATCCGAGTCACCTCTTGGCCAGATCAACTAAAAATACTCGTTCAGAACTGAGCACCTCTGGCATGCAGAGATCATAGAATCATAGAATGGTCAGAGTTGGAAGGGACCTTCAAGATCATCAGGTTCCAGCCCCTCTGCCCTGGCTGGGCAGGAACACCTCTCACAAGAGCAGGTTGCTCAAAGCCCCATCCAACCTGGCCTTAAACACTTCCAGGGATCAACAACTTCCCTGGGATCACCAAGCCATTCAGAAGAGACAAGAGAACTTGCCTCAAGCCGAGTTCTCTGATAAGCAGCAGGCTGAAGCTGGAATATGCTCAAGTTGAGCAACATGGTCTAGTGGGAGGTGTCCCTGCCCACAGCAGTGGGGTTGGAACTCAGTGATCTTTAAAGTCCCTTCCAATTGAAAGCATCCATCATTCATACTAATATATCACTGAGACAAAAAGGTAACTAGGGAACAAAGTCACAGCCTTCCTCCATCATCCTAAATGCTTCAGAGTCAGGGTCTATTTTTCCTCCCTTTGGTGGAACCAGATCCTTGCCTTTGCCAAATCCTGGCTCAGCTTCAAGAAGGAACAGAAGAATACTCTCAGGCAGGACCTCTCTCAGCCTGCTGGGGAAGGCATTCACCATCATTCTCACACTACTTGTAAGGGTTAAGTAGGCTGGGTACTAATGGATGGAGGAAGACATCAAAACCTTCAGAGCTTTTCAAGAGTCTTCCAGAGTTAACAGCAAAGGGGTGGTTGTGCCCAGGCTGCAGCATGGAATGCCAGGTGGGCCCTGTGCACCACTGAACACACACAGCAACATGCTGCTGGATGAGCGAGCCCACAATAGCAGTCTGTGGTGCTTATGGACTCCCCACAAACTCATCTCAGCTCTGGAAAAAAAAAAAACACCACAAAAAAACCAAGGAGCAAGCCTCCCCCTGCCTTGACTTTGTGCCCAGTACCAGCCAATTCATCTCCTTGCAGGTGCCAGTGGTTTTCTGGACTTCTCAAGGGAACACCCGGTCCTTAGCACAGGTCACAGCAGCACCCTTTCTTTATAGAAAACTGGCTGTAGAAGCAGAGACAACGTGCCCGGGGCAGTTTTTTCATGGCCATGTTCCTGATTGTGCTTGAATCACAGGTTTACAGTTTAACAGCAAGGTGACTGTGCCAGGGGTTACAGCGAGACAGATGCAGTGTCACCTGAGAGACACCATGGTGACTTCCAAAGGCAGCCAGGACTGGTCTTCAGTAGAAGGCTCTACGGGGGGTTAGCAAAGGCTCAGATCTGTCACATCTCATCCCAGTCCCTCCTCCTCTCATCTGGAATGTCTGCTTCCTTCCCAGAGCTGGAGGCTGCTGTCCTCGTTGGAGTCAACTGATCATTACTCACAGAGCTGCTTCAAGCCCATCACTGCTGGACGAGAAAAAGTGACCAAGAACTGCCTACATTCACACCAAAAGTTTTCACTCAGACACTGCCACATGGCCACTAGTGACAGGCAGTGCTGTCTAACAAATAATTTGTGCTAATCAGTCCAGGAGGTGGCAAATATGTTGGAATAGTAACAATACTCTTAATAGCTCTAATTCTGTTCTAGTAAAACAAACCATTTGGTTACCCAAGTTAGTTTTTTAATTAATTTTCAGAACAACAGGAATGTAAAGATGACATTTGGTTTCAATTTGACTGAAGGCTCTTATGTAATCCCAAATCAAACGTTTTGGTTTCAAATGTGGATGATGGAGGGGGTTCCAGTTGCTACAAGAAACACAAATTTCAAAACAAGTCTCTCGGAGCAGCTCAGATGTAGATACTCTGCTCTTCTGAGGAGCAGTGCTTTATGAAGATGATGTATAGTCTTCATTATCAACCAGCACAGGTGGTGCAGCTGACTGAGCTCAGAAAGCTGTTTATCTTGTTCTGTCAGGACCTTCCCTCTCTGGCAGCTGAACACCTAGCTTATGTTCCTCAGTGCATTTCCATTCCTCTCGCACACTCCCGACGTACCCTACAGCCTTTTCTACACTGCATCAAACATCCCCCATCACATGCTCTCCCAAAAGGCATTCATTATTTATCCAAAACCAGACATGTCCCAGGCAAAGTATGGGCAGACAGAAAGTCTGGCTCACACAGTCACCTCTTAAAGTCGTCCTTCCCTGGACAGGTTGGTCCACTCAAAGTCAGCCACATGGAAACACAGCCAGGTACGTATGGAAAACGCTGGCAAGCAGGATGACTTACACCCAACACCAGCTGGCTGGCAGCAAACTAAACTCTCTGAACAACCAAATCCTCTATATTAACAACAATGATACAGAGTTAGAACTAAAAAGCCAGTGGTGGTTGCTGTTTCATCCATGAACAGAAAAAACCCATCCTTGTTGGACAGTCTTACTTGTGGGATCACATTATAATTTCACAACATGTGCAAAGCACAAAACAGAGCCATAATGCACATCAAACATCACTGAACTGAGATTAGTCTTCATTGCCTTTGGTATTTCTCTACAAGTCTCCTGAGGAACGTCAGCCTGTTTGGGACTGCAAACACCCTGGAGCATTAGCTGCACCTATCCGACCACCCATGCAAGAGAAGTCAGTTCTCGTGATCTCTGCCTCCCTATTGTACAGATTTATTCCCAGTCAACAGCCAATACACACAGCTTGGCTGAGCTCGGCCTACGCCAGGACTTTCCTGATACACAGCTCAACAGAACCCAAAGGGAAGAATGGAACAGAATAAACAACTAGAAAGGCAAATATTTGATTCTTACCTTTCTAATTTGTCTAATCTGTTCCTGCGTTCAGGAATGTAAGGAGGGAGTGGAGTCTTACATTCTGCAGTTGACAAGCCACCTAAGTACAGTTTCAATTTTTTCTGGAGTTACCTCCATTACCTGAGAAGACATGACTCTAGAACAGGAGTTCCTTCAATTGTTTTCTTAGCTAAACTGTACCTAAAATGTGATCTAAAAAGCAAAAGGACACAGAACCCCACCAGATTTTTACGAAAATAACAGAGAAACAAAGTCTTCAGGAAATTCAACTCTAAACAAGCCTTGCATATCAGTGCCAGCAGTTGTGTCAACAAATCCTGCAGTTTTCATTGCTCTTTGGGCACGAGAAATAAAGGGGAGACTGAAAGCAGGAGAGGAAAGAAGGAAGCTGAGGGGGCGGGGAGGGTATGACTTAACTCTTAACTACAAAATAAATCAACATACCAGTGGTAAAAAAGGCAAGACGTCCAGGTTTATATCCTCCTTTGCATTTATAGATGAAGCACTGCACTTTTATTTGCCTCCATGTAGTCTTTGATCAACTTGCAGGGAAAATATATTGTGTGTAAGGTCTGCCCAGAAAACAGCATCCCCTGTAACTCAGGTTTTCCCTTCACTGTTATCCATTAAAAAAAAATAATAATAAATAAAGGGAGTAGTAAGCATTACTACCACTTCCCATGTCTGTTTGCTATCCTACAGCAGGAGCTAAGATGCCCCAATCAGGACTATTCTGAAGACTTGATATAAATCCTAGATCTTCAGTTCCATGGGAATGGGATCAAGAGTGAAAAGAAAGGCACTGTTCATATTGCAGAGACCAACAGGAAAAGCAGAAACTGAACTGCAATCTGCATGCATGTACACAAAGCAGAGTTCTGCTGTGTCTCCCCACTATCAATAAAGATATTAAGTACTATTAAATAATCCAAATAGTAACGCAGGCATTCTTTCTCTTCCTAGCTAATTTTGAACGTGTGTTATTAGGACGGCGTGGTTGGATTTTCCCAAGAAAAGGTCATTTAGTAATCACAGAAAACTCTCAACTAAAACTGTGTGCAGATATTTTTAGAGAGAGCTTTGAAAGCCCAGCCAATTATCCGTAAATTCCGAGCACAACTGTGTGCAGTGAACTAATATAAATGTGGCACTCCAGCAAACAGTTCCAAGTCAGGCATGATACAAGCTGTGTAAACCAGGCTCATTTAATCAGCTTTAGGCAGTAGCAAAATAACAGCAAGTGGCAACTTCATTCATTTCTGTCTTCTCCAACAATCAAGACTGAAGTAATAGCGACATATATTGGTGTATCAACATGCAGGTGACTTCAGTGATTTAGAACAACAGACAGAACTCATGCTCTACACAGCATCCTTACAGGTACACTCAGCCCTCTTCAGTCCCCTGTGAGCTACCAAAGCCAGCCTTAACCTTGCCTAAATTTCTTTTCTGTAATTTTCATTTTACAAAATCCTTAAGCCTCCTCTGAATGTTTAACACCATCCAATGCTATTTCATTGTATCAGGGAGCAAAGTGATATCCTTCAGCTGCCCTCCACACCAACAGAAGATCAGGCAGCCATCCATGAATACAGATCTATTGGTAGGACCTGCCAAAGCAAATTCCTTTGTACCAGCTGTGTTCCAAGCAGTACTTTTCTTTGGGATCAAACCAACACCTACTGTATCTGTTCCATGCTCTGAGACTTTTTTGAGCAATTACTGAACATTCATCCCACTGCAATCATCAATACTACAACTTTACAGCCCTTACTGCTGCAAGCCTGCCACTTCATCCAGCACTTCATAAAGGGAAGCAGAACAGCAGATTTGCTTTGGCATTCCTGATAACAAGCAGGCAAAACATTACCAACGTTATAGAAACATCATCATTTCCTTCCCATAATATAATTAAGCAACTCTGAGCCAGTATCAGCACCTCTTTAACAATTCCTCGTCCCTCAGGAATGTGGGACTCACAGCAGGTCTTTAATACTCAACTATCCCCTAAGACTGAGCTTCCTGGCTTGCCAGTCCAGGGATTTCAAAGAAATACCTCTTTTTATCTAGGATCTACTCCAGATACCCACAGTTCTACTTTGGACTCGTTATATTCAGGACTATTAGAAGACTTTTGGTATTTGTGGTTGGGTATATGCTCCTGACGCAAAACGCTGCCTCTACTTTCATATAGTCTCAACTCTCATGATGGCATGGAAGAGCTTAAAAATGAATCCTAAAAGGAGTGAAAACAATTATAATCCAACCTAAAAGTTATCATTTCCAATGTCAATGCAACCTGGGACTTTGCAAGTTTGGGGCTGGCAGTACCACTGGTTCAAGAGCAAGACACCCCGCGGTAAGTAAATACACTGATGAGGAGACATGCCTGACCAGGAACTTCATGATGACAAAGATAAACCTGTCTGCTTTGAAAATAGAAAGCAAGCAAATAAATGATATTAAAAAAAAAATAAAACAAAACAAAACCAAAACACGACAACAAGAAGTCCATAAAAATATTAAAAACAACTCTACAGGAAATTAGGTAAGGGCCCTTTATCTTTAAATAAATAAATAAATCACAAAATGTTCCCCTCAGCCTTGCTATTTGTTTAATTAGTCTTTCAAGAGAGAGTCTTGCAGTCTCAATCAGTGCAATTGTGAGCTGGAGTGCACATGCAACTCTCTCTAAATGACTGTCATCAGTACATTCAACACTCACCACGCGCCTTCATTAAACTGGTTCTGAGAACTACCAGAACCACAGGCAGGCTGCAGCTCTTCACCTCTCTATCACCCCTCGCATCTCTAAGCTTCTTGTCAGTGCAGCAGAATGAAAACTGCTTCATCTATTTGAACTAAGACATAAAAGAGACAAATTTAGACCTTTACAAGGCAGCACCATAAGCACACCTGGAAAAAAAAAAAAAGCACCTACTCAATGAGAAACCCAACAACTCTCTGAAAACAAACCACACCAACTCCAAAAAGCGCAACAGAAAAATAAGGAAAAAGCCAACACCAAAATATCCAGAACTGCCATTTTTATCAAGACACATCAACAAATTCAATAAATCACTTCACCTAATATTTACTACAAAGATAACCATACCATTTGTACCAATCACAGTTACCTCTTTCAGGAAGAAGCATTCGACACATCACGTTGGTAACATGCAAAGAATGTCTGGATGGCTTTACAAGCAGTGGCATGATCCTATCAGGACCAGGAGGTTCCAATGCTTTTGGTCATAATGATTAACAGGAAACTCAGACTTCCCACACTGAAGCCTAAAGGCAATGCCAAGCTTCAGACTGGTGCTACCCATGAATTATCTCCAATAACGTGCTCAGACCTCAGCTTTTCGTGACTATTTTATTCTCAGCACTTTCACACAGCTGCTCCCATTGCAACGAACCTCTACAATTTCATACCAATCCTCTTGATAATCCTTTCCCAGAGGCTGAGTGGGATAAGCAGTTCTTGGTATTCCTGGTTTGTGGGTGGCAAATGGAATTATAAGAGAAAAACAAGAGCCGTGGGAGGTGTTTAGTAGCTCCCCTCACAACGTGGATACATCTACAGGATTAGCTGAGTTAAATCGAGTGCTTAAATTCCTTTTGCATCAATCTGTTCATGATCAGTGTGTGATGGCAGCACCTTTTATTTTTACCCAGTATCTTGTCACAATGCATATTGTAATCACAAAAAATACAACCAGTACATATCCTATGCATGCAAAGGTATTTACACAGGCCAAGAAAATTAAGAATTGAGCTTTCTTCTCTCCTTATCCTGTCAGCAATACAGAGAAAACAAAAGGGGTATTATCAAAACAAGCACAATACAAACTTAAATCCCCAGATTGCTTGTCACACGTACCACTCAATTATCACTTCCACCCTCACACTTTCCAAGAGCTTTGAACCCTTAAAGATGGGTTCTGAATCATCACTGGGAGCACCTACAGCCTCCACACTATTTTTTTGCTAAGTCATGACTTCTGCCACGAGTCAGGGCACCCACAGACAAAACCACCACTCCTGAGCATCCCATCAGATGCCATGTAGCAATCAAGTGGGCAAAAGCAGCCTGCAATACCACATGTGCCTGTGTGCAGAGATCAATTCTTTCTCTGCCTCTGGGATCAAGGTGCCCCAGTTGCAGGTTAAAGACAAACAGAGAACACTCCCAATCAAAAGATGTAGGAGAAAAACAGATACAATAAAATAAAAAATAAATCAGTGTCACTGTGACCTTTTCTCACTGAGATTTGTTCAAAAAGCACTCCCCTGTCAGGAGGTTCAAGAAGAGGCAAGGATTAACTGTCTTCAAATCCCATTTGCCTACTTATGTCATGTAGACAAATCTTTGCTTACGCTGCAGTTTGGAGACCACCAGCACAGGCTGCTATTTATCAAATGTTGGCAGTTCTGTACTTGCATCTGATGTGGTTATTCTTAGCCCACAATAAGCATAAGGGAACCTCCTCTGCCTTTCATGTGGACAAGTGAGCATCTTTCTGTGAAGCTATTTGGTTTTTCACTTGCTAAATCCTTCCAATACGGTGCATTTCATCCAAAGGAAGAGCTGCCTCTTGCTTTCAACAAACACACCACGTCCCCAGTGAAAGACTACATTCCTAGGACCAGATAATTCTAGCCCCTAGAAAGTACAGTGTCACCACAGACAACACTGCATCCACATACCAACAGGAACGTTCCCAGCATCATACACCACCTTACTCAGCTCACAGCCCATCCTGCATCACATGAAACTGTTGCTGGTATTCAGCTTGCTCCTGTTCTGCTTCAAGCAGCCAAGGAAAGACACTTGAACAAGATATAAAGGAATGAAGGGATAAAAGCTGCTGTAAAACAAGAACAGCCAAATACTATCCTCTTTGCCCTGTGGGATGCACTTGGCTAATCCCATCACAGATGCGCTCCCAATTCTGTACAGCACAGGGAAAAAGAGCTGTTTTCTGCCAATAAATCCAAGGCTGATTTTTCTTCCATATCCCAAACTGATAAACCAGCTAACACTGGACATAGGAAACCATTTCATTCCTAATATTAGCTCATCATATGACACTTCCCTATCTAAAATACTCTGAATTGCCACAAATTTTGTAACTGAGAAGCAAAAGGACCCTTTGGAGACCTGACGGGGCCTCAAAATACACCCCAACAACACACATAAGGTAAGAGGCTTCTGAGTTGTGTTGCCTACAGGTTGCATGGCTCTGTCATCCCAGGCAGGTCTGCCTGTGGCTACCGGAGAGTCTCTGCCCTTATTTCACTCTGTAGAGGTGTCTGGCAGGCACAGGAAAGACAGTCAGCTGTTAAAACAGACCTAATGCTGCCAGGTTTCTTCCTCCCACTGGCCAGCGTGGAAGTGGTCTCTCCTCCTCTCATGCTCTCTCTCACTCAGGGAAGCATTTTTCCTCATTTGTTGGCTCTAATGGTCATTTACCTCGAGCTGTTCATTGCTAAGCAGAGCCTAAGATAAGCCCGAGGGAAAGCAGGAGCGAGGGGAAGGACTGTAGCACCCTTCCTCACCCTGAAAGGTCGCAGCCTACTTGCACCTTCTCACACATCCTGATCAATCAGATACTTAAAGTTAGTCAGTGGAAAGCAGAAAAGCAAAGGGGTTTCTGTGGTTGACATGCAGCCAGTGACAAAACACATGAACTTCACCGTGAAGAAACGGACGAGCCTTTTCCTCCCGGGCACAGACGGTTTCCTTCTGTTATTTTAGTGGATTTATCTGCTGTCATATCGGAAAACTGAGACAAAGTGGCTTAGGTGGCACCCCCTCCAGAGCTGGCACGAGAGGTATTTAAACCTTCATAAGCCACCAGGATAAGAGAGGAAATGCCCTTTGCTGTCACACCGCAGCGTAAACGCATCAGTGGGAATGAGATGTGGTGCTCCAACAGGCAACACCACAGGACAGACACCTTGCTCTAATTACACTCTCTGTTCCACAATATTTACCATCCAAAACTATCTGAGACACAGAGGGAAACCTGTGAATGCGCAGTTTACTACCATCTTTATAAAGCTGACAGAAAGTAAAGGTAGATCAAGAAGATCTCCGTGTTCCCTACCTTAAGAAGAAGAATTTTCTGTGCTTGAACTGTGGCAATATAGAAAATTGAAGGCTTTCCAAGAAACTCTGTCTTCCAAGCTAGCAGTGACATATTTTGTAGTTCTCAGTCTATAGCTTGAAACGTCAGCAGGTTCTAGCACAGCAAACTCCATAGCAGGAGGCAATTTAGTACAAAATTCAAATTATTCTTAAAACCACAAGTTCCCTTAAAGAGAAAACAGCATGAGTGTCTTTGGCTGTGCTTCCAGGTTTATTTCATGCATGCCCAGCTCACTCAGCAGTATAAATTCCATCTGTGGTATATGAGCACAATGTCACATTCCTGCCAACTTTGCTACAGTACATACATGGCATTTAAACCCTCTCTCCACCTGCCCTGAAAACGTGAGCCCTGGGCAATTTCCATAACGTGGCCTGGACGTTCTGAGCTTCACGTTTTGTGTCATGGATCTGCTGTTAAGTCACCTTAAAACCACACCTTCCTCCTGGTGTGAATTCACAGCCTTGCAGGTGTAAAAGAGTCAATGGGTCCAGTTTCAACCCAAACAAAACCTGCAGTAAAAACTGTGGGGTTTGTTAGTTGTTTTTAATCTGGTATCACATTAATTCTTGATGGATGTTACTCATTACCATGTTATACAGCCTGACTTACCCAGCATTGACTAAGGTGTATTTACCGTTCTGAATTGGAAACATTAATTGGAAAATACCCAACATAATTTATTTTAGCTCTATATAATGGAAATAACAATTCAACAAAGGCCTAGAGGAAGTGGTCATAATTCTCAGCAGATGAGGAAGCTCATCAAGAATCAGCATTAATAACTCTGCAATTGTAGATTTTACGTCCCCAGCTTCAAACAGGAAAACATTTACAATTTTTTAAGAAACTACAAAACATCCTCATCCTTTAACTGTTCAAATCAAACTCTTCCCAAAAGCAAGTGCAAACATAATGGTTAAAAATCAGGGATGGCACTTAGGAGCTCCTCCTGACCAAGGGATTTCTACCACATGCCAGAGCTGAAATGAAGTAGTATCTGGAATCCAGTGTAAGACCTACTACAATGTGCAAACACCTTGATCTCTTTTCTTGAATGTAAGCACCCTTTAGTTTCTTTTTTTATTTCCTACACATCAGCTCACATAAAGCTGGCATCTACCACAAATACATTAACCACAGCTGCTGCTCCAGAGCAGAAGTGTGAATGGCAACACACAGACTGGTCACTGAAAGAAAACAGCTGATCTTTCTTCTCTGCAGGGGAGTTAAAAATACGTAGCTTTAACTGTAGGCAAAACAACTTCATTGTATAAAATGTCTACTCTAAACCTGAATGACCAAAGCATATTTCAGTAACTGAAATGCAGGTAAGTGCAGTGGCATGCCCAAATTCCATGTCCATTTACACAAATTGTGCATTCAGATGTGGGAACTGCATAGACCAAGAGTCCCCATTTGCAATTACAATTTGGGTGCAACTTTAGTACTTAGTGGAGGGCTGACCTTTTTAAGTGGACAAAGAGAGACTTGCCAAAAAGGAAATTCATGGAATTAGCAAGAAAACCTGAACAGAGAAAGAAAATCCAGCCAACAAATTTTCCAGCAGAAAAATCTTGTTACTGGGGGCCAGGCCACTTACAGAAACCACAAGGCTTTGCCTCCTGGGGCTAGAAGAAATGGAAAACTGAAATGGAATTAACTCTGGCTCTGTTTTGGGGAAGGTGCAAATAACTATCTTCTTGTCTGTTGACTGCTCTGACAGCGCCTCTCCTTTCCCTTGCAGGTTCGCCCTGCTTGCAGGAGCTGCTCACACAGCCCCACCTCCCGCCGCGAGCAAAGCATCCAAGGATGAAACGGAACCAGCAGTGAATCCAAAATGTGAGAAAAAGGAGGACAAGCGTTTCCTTCACAGGTCTTATGGATGCCCTGAAGTCTGCTTGATGTCTAAAACTGGTAATAAGCTTGAACTGTTTTCTGCTGCCTACAAAAGCGTTATGCTCTTCATTACTTTGATACAGCACATCTGAAAGCCAAGAGAGAAGCAGAAAATTCCAATGAAATGCAGAGTGTTGTTTTTACCTGGCATTGGCTCCTTTGAGGTCGCAGAAGTGCGAGAGTAAAGCTTTCACTACATCATTGCAGACAACTTTAACTACATCAATGTGACTCAGCCTCTGTCGCAGCTGCTTGGCAACCTCCCAGAAGTCTTCCGAGAGCAGCTGGTACAGCTGCCCTTCATCTCTGCTGAGTTGCCCATACCAGGACAGGATGTAATCTCTGTAGCTGTAGTCAAACACTGAAAGGAGAAACAAAACAATAAATAGCATTAAAAAAAAAAAAACTGCAAAAGGGGAAGGCACACCAAGACAGGAAAAACGCAGTCCTCCACCCTCCTGCTCAAAAAATTAGATGGGTAATAGGTTTCATATCTTCTTCTCTGGGTTTTAAATTCCTGCCGAAGAAAGTAGGGTTGGCAAAGTTACAGATATCTGCACCTAAGAGGTTACTGGAGGTCACTTTGCACAGCAAAGCCTCTAAGTGGATTTGCTCGGTCAGGTTACTAGCTACACAACTAATACCTGCCTCTCAAGAGTGGATTTGGTTACACAAACTACGTGAATCTGGCTGTTAAATTCAGTCTGCTACAGCCAAGGCACAGTCTCCACTCCAAAGTCATAGTTAAAAGGGGAGGTGGTAAGATTTCTGGGTTTTGAAAGACATATATCACACTGAACACTGCAGAAAGTACATTACAGGATCAGAAGAGCTAGAGATAAGAAGCAGATTAGCAAGACAGCATGAACTTCAAAAATGACGAGGTATTCCAAATCGTACCTACAAGCAATAACCAAGATTACCGTAATTGTAAGTCCCATGGCAACACAGTCCTCTACTATTCTGACTTTTCTTTCTGCTAATATCCATGTGCCACCTGTTTTACTGATGTTTCACTAGAGCAGATGTCCCTGAAGGTCTAGGAGGGAGCAGGAGGTGTTAAGGGAGCATGCATGAGCCATGTTTAGCAGTTACAAGAAGACAGGGAGGAAAAATTAGGGTGGAAGGAGTCAGTTTGCATCTACCAGAGGGATAACTAAACAAGAAGGGGGAAAATCAGTTGTGTGCCTGATCATCTGAGCAGTTTCTTTACCAGACATCCTGATTTCAGACCTTTTATACCATAAGTGCATCTCATTCGTCAGCATAATCCCACGGGGCAAAGCAATCCCGTGACTCCACTGTTTCTTATTTTCCACTTTGATACAAGTGGTTTTTGTCTGGCAGCTTTGTAAACTATAAAAAGCTCCATGGCACTGTGACAGTGAACTAAGTAGCACACTAGTAGCAGAATAACTTAAGTTGAATACTTTTGCCTGCCCGAAATAGTAACAGACCTCACCCAACATCACCTTGTTAAATACATTTCGAAAGAAATGGCTAAAATTGATAAAAGTTTCTGGTGAAATGCTTCATGAATCAACTTACTCAGGTTTATAAATAAACTGAGTCACTTTTCTGAGTATGCTGAAATACGTAGTTAAAAGCCTTTTGCCAAGTCATTTCAAGGCATATAAATCAATTATTCAGAAAAGCATTTCAATAAATAAATAAATAGAAGTTTGGTTTCTTTTTTCTGATCCAGGAGAGGAAAAAAAATCCCGCCATACAGCAGGATGGGAACTTCTGATGTTGAAACACAGCCAATTTCATTATTTTTCTAAAACAGAAGAAATCATATTTCATTGAAAGCACACTCTCACAAAGTGTTAAACAGTTATAAAGGGTAGTGGTCTTCTGAGAAACAAGCTGAGTTTATTATTTATTTACCCACAGCTGTCCCCATACCCTCCTGCAACCACGTTGGTTACTCTCTCCTGTTGCAACACCTGAAATGCTGTGGAAAGCTGATCACAGCACAGATTCCTTCTTTTCACCTACTCTGTAAGAGACCCAGCATTTCTCAAGTTCATTCAAAACACTGTGGTCATTGTTATCCCTGACAGATAATGACTTTTTCAGATTTTCCCACAGACCACCTCTCCACCCTTTGCAAGGGTGCAAAGGAGTGTATTCCTTCAGCTCCTTTTGCCTAAGAAGCCAACCTGTGGTATAGAGGGGTGGCTCCTACAGATATCTATTGGAGGGAACTCTACAAAACAAGAATACAAGAATAAAACTTGTATCTTGAACCTCTAGACTGTATCATCTTTCAGAACATATATCTATTCCACCTGAACTTTAATTCATAACTGTATTTTTAGGGAACTCCTCTCCAAAATGAGCTCAGTTTCTAGATCACTTCATAATCACAGTCACATCCAATGTTGAGTCTCTATGCTCTGGTAAAGCTCAACATTCAAACATAACAATGCTAATTAGTGAAGTATCAAGAGAACAACTCTTGCAACTTCACTACACTCCCAGCTGAAAGACCTGAAGCAAGACCTATTACGGTGGGAAGACTCCTGCTCAGACACAGCAAGGTGATGGTACAACCCTTCATCTAGGTGTGTTGAAATGAAAGAACCACAAAATGTAGTGGCAATATCAAACTGAAGACAAAAGACCACCAACCATCGCCAAAAATTACGCTGTCCACTTCTGACACACTTCACTTGTGTTTCTTTGCCAGTTACACACTTTCAACACCTTCAATGGTGGATTATCCCACTTTAAATCATATTTCCCTGCACCCATCTTTCATAACTCTCTTCCTTTACACACTTTCTATAGTTTTCTTGCAAATTCTGAGTCTTGTTGCCCTTCCTGCACCACAACAGTTTAACCATGCTGTTCCCTATAAAATTGGGTGTACTTTAGAGCCCAGAATGTATGCCCAAATGAACAATGAGACAGCTTTTGGGACTTTGTATTAAAAGGAAAAAAGAATTTATAAAAGGAATAGTCACAAACAGCAGTCTGTGCTGGGGGAAGACACTGCCTCATCCGTACGTGTCACCCTGGCCATGACAAGCTGTTGCTGCTTTGGTTTCATGCCTATTGATGCAGCTGGTGCCACATTCAACACACTGAAGAAATACAGAAAAACAGATGTAAGAATTTTACACAGCACAGCTTGCTTCCTTCAGAGGAGAAATCTGCTCATAGATCTACTCATTACTGTCACACTGCACGTTCCTGAAAACATTGGAAATAACTGGCTAGAAGACAAGAAAGGAATAAAAGAGAAGAACACACTTTAAAGCAAATATCTCACTACCACTAACTCAGCCACTACAAACATGAAAGAGATTTCTTCTGATCAGATCAGGTGCAGCAACAGCAAGGAGTCTGGTGCAAAACTGCAGAAAACTCCTACTGGGTTTTCTAAATTAGTTCAGAAGATTCAAGTCCCCAGTTGTTATAACCTGATTAAAAGTCATTCCCACATGAAGATGAAAGGTCAGCCTCTTCAATTACCCTTTTCACAGACTGTAAACTACAAGACAGCTGGGAGTAGAGAGGCAGAAGCCTGGGTGGAGGTTAGGAAGGACACCCCTCTAGACTTTTCCTTCATTCCTGTCCCCACGCAGGTCTACAGTATCTACTATCCCTTCTTCTACTTCCATTTACTCAGAGGTTCAGTGCCACCACAAGAACCAGGGGACCAGACTGGCTTTGAATCTGCAATTTACAGAGCTTTATATTAGAGAGTTTTTACATTGCCAGGATTCATGACCCAACTTTATGAAAAATAACACAGAAATCTGAGTAACAAGGACTAAACAGCACCATTAAAAACCAGACCAGAAATAGTCTCCCTATGCAAGTGAGGACACAGACTCCAAGTTTCAAACAAGAGGTGAATATCCTTTCCTGAAAGAACTGCAGAAACTAGAACCATTACATTAAGTTATGATCAAATCCAAAACTCCCCTGTGACTATGTGAACAACAAAAGGGAAGGTATTAGCTACAACACTGGCTTGAGTTATTCTACAAGAGCAAGCACTGCAATCTGTGGAATAGAAATGCACCATTAATGAAGCGTGTTAACATCCTGCATCAAGAAACCACCATCAAGCAGCCAAAAAGCATTATTATAATACCTACTACAGTAGATTTAATTTGCATAATATGGTTATCACAAGCTACGTATGAAAAATACTTTCAATAAAAACTTAACAGAAAGAGATGACAGACTACACCACTGTTTGGTACCTGGTACTTGTTGTATACAAGCAAATGTTAAACACTTTGTTGTTTGACACAGCTACTACTTTTTCCCTTCTGCCAAAAGTCAATTCATAAAACACACAAAAAATACCCCACCAAACACACAAAAAAAAACCCCATCAAACATACAAAAAAACTCCCCCCCACTCAACCTCAAACCAAACTAAAATATTAAATTCCCTATCTTGAAGTCCCTAAAAATTACTCTGAATATGCAATCCTATCATTTCTAAGACATTAATTTTTAAATTTAAAAAGCTCAAGGTCATTATTCACTTACTGTATTTTAGATTGTATTATGTTTTAGCTATATAATAAACATGATGAGGTTTTATACTTAACTTCATCCTTATTTACTGAAATTTTTCATGCCCACTAAATCTTCATGTGGGTCACAGTGTCAAAAGCTGGCAAAATGCTGCGTAAGTGCCCAGACTTCAGTGACAAGGACTCTGCCCCAGTCACTAGCAATAATGATTTACAGATTTCTGTTAAAGCTTATGTCTGGAAAAGCACCAGCATTCCTTGGATCACTCACATTTTACAACATTATTAAAAATCTATGAAGAGAACATACTTAATAGGCCAGATGTTATCACTGTGCATAGATAGATACCCCCTCACAAAGGGGATCACACCCCAACAGTCTCATCCCACATTGTTTAGTTAACTGTTATTACAATTTTCCTGAAATTTGCTTCTTTAATAATTATTATGAATGTGCAGAAAAGACACAGAAATTCCCAAAGATATAAACAATAGAGAGAAAAAAATGTGTTAAAAAGATCTGGGAAGTGCATTTAAAAAAAAACAGACCAGACAAATTTCTGTTCAAGCAGTTTTGCCCATGTACCCTTTGCCAAGAGTTCTTAGCTCTGAGTATCTGAATCCAAGTATCAGAGAGAACATGAATTCAAATTAAGTCTTGCTCATACTTTGGACACAAACAACTCATTTTTTGAGAACTCTGGGGAGAAAAAAAAATACAGCTTTTCAAATAGGAAGTGGCAGAAGCTCCTGTAAGTTTTTTTTTTTTTCTAAATGTCAATGTGTGGATCTTAAGTTGGGAAATGAGGTAGATTGGGACTCTTTTTGTAAAGCAAAGTCCTGCCTTACATCCCTAACAGACTTCTTCTAAGGGGTCAACAAGAACACAGACAGGTAAGATCTGATCCACAGTTACAATCTAATTAAATTCCCAAAATATTTCCAACAAGGTCACCTCAGCCCAGGGTTGAAGGAAGATAAGCCACTATGAAAGAAGAGATAGTTCTCTGACATGAAATAATTTAAGAGGTAAGAAACACAAGGTATGAATAAATAGTCCATTTTCACAGCAGAAATTCACCAGTGGAGTTCTGCTGGAATTTGTGCTCTGGCCTGTGCTGTTTTACTTGCTCATAACATTCCAGTAAAGCAGGTAAGTAATTTGGAGACCAAACTTCCTAGCACTACTAAAGCAGTGGAGACAAAGGCTGACTGTGAAGAACAACAGAAAGACCACAGGATATCAAGCAATCAAAATGGAAAATGAAATAAAGTTCCTGGGAGATCAGCAATACACATGGCAGATACATCTACTGACAGCTACAGCCCTCAGCCCAAACTGTGCACGGAGAAACAGCAGCACAAGTTTGACTGAGCACAGCCTCTACGAAAAGACATGCTCCAAACTACCATATGATATGAGTTGAAAACAAGAAGTTACCCAGATAAGCAACAGGAAGTGTTAAAAGACTAAAAGTACTTGAGAAAGTGGTTCTTCTTCTCTTTGCATAAGATAAAAGAAGGGAAAACAAGTAAAAAAAGCATAAAACAAGAAAAAGCACAAAAAATACTGAAAAATCTCCACTTTTCAGTGTTAGTCACTCAAGTACTACTGGCTGAAAAAGGGACTTAAGGGTTTAAAGTTAAAGGTCTTCTGGTTCTGCCACATTCAATAAGGAAAAATCTTTTTTTAAGTTACACTTGGTCCAATTTTGAGCTCTTAATTTCAGAAAACATGCTACACAGTAGCCGGGCTAATTCACAACTTTCCCTCATGTTGTATCTGCAGTTTATGCAACCGTGCTGCAATTAAGGATGAAACAGCACTTCTGACACGTCGTCCTCTCATGTCAGTGGGAGATGGGAAAGAAGTTTAGAACTGAACTGTAAACCAACGTAAACCTAAGTTCCTTCTTGGTGGTGCTTAGTGACTAACATTGCAGAACGACCATTCCCAACAACTCTGTTGCTCTGGTTTTGGCAAGATGAGAAGGTACCCAGGATACAGGCAACTATTATCAGCCAATGATTATCACAGGAAAACTATCTAAGCACCATAATGTTTTCATGTTTGCTGAAATCAGACGGTTGAAATGCTTGAAACACGCATGACTCCTTCAATTAAAACTAAAGATGATCACTGGTATCCACCCTTGAAATTATATCAACAGGAAAAATGCAGTAAAACAAGTGACAGCTCATCAAGTCAGACACGGAACCTCAGGAGAAACACTGTAAACCCAGAGAGAAAAGTCCACACAGACTGGCTGTAACACCTACCCTAAAGCTCAAGTGGTTGTAGGATGCTGAATTACGCTTTTAAAAGCATTTTGGGGAACAGCACATCAGATCTTGCTACTATAAGAAGTTGGCAAAAATTCCTGGGATTTACAAATACTTTAATCCTCATCAGTGTAAGACTGGAAGCAAAAATATAGACAGCATTTTTTATATCATTAGTAATTAATTTATTTAACGATGAACTTATAAAAAAAGCATTTGTAATATCAAGAGAACTACAAATTTCAGAACTGTCACAGGGCAAGGAATGTGTCCTGTCTATTTTCAGACAGACTGAACATCTTACTCTTCTATTAGAGTAAAACATTTCTTCGGGGATTCATTCAGTATCTCAAACTTAAGTTGACTCCAACACCTTCCAAAACCAAAATGCTTGCTTAAGTCTACGTATGGTAGAGTGAAAAGTACAGTCTCATCCCTGTCAAACTGCGTATCGGAGGCGAAGCTGGCTTCATCACTTAGGCCTGGAAGAAATACAACCAAATCTGACAAGTTTGGTCTCCAAAATTCAGAGTGAGAACAGAAGGTAAAAGCTACTCCGAAAAGATATAGCAAAAAGGCATGTAAACTGTCACAGCAGAAGGTGCTCAAGTCTGAAAAATGAATCACTTCAATATTGGTAAATTTTTTTCAGCATTATTGAGTAAGGATGGACTCGTGTATCCAACTGAATGATCTGCTGGATAAGTATCTTAGATGAAAACAGCTCCCATATTTTTTCTGCAGACACACAAGTTAGTCCCACGTGCAAGGAACAGGAAGGAGGTGTAACACAACTATCTTCCCACCCATATTCCACAATACCTGTTGTCTGTCCCCACATAACCCCACTACCTCCGATTTTGTTCTGGTGATGTCAAGACTTCATTTCAGATTCCAAGGCAGTTATCCAAAATGTAAAGTATGCATGTGAAACCATACAGCAAATAAATAACTTGTCTGTGCTTGTTTCATATAGGTGATGTTTTGACTCTACTATCCTTTTCACATCATCAGGAATCCTACAATCTGACTGATTTCAGATGAAAATGCTGCCTAAAAACAAATTATGAAGTTGTAATAGTTCACCTTTACAGAAGTATAGCATAGTAGGTGAAGTATTCTAATTCTGTATTTTAGCTACAAACCCTTTTATTTTTAACTTTAAAAATGTAACACATCCCAAGAAGTTTTCATAAGACAACAAACCTATTTAAAGCAATCATCATTTTAAAATATACTCTCCAGATGTGAAAAAAGAAAAAAAAAAAGCTGCAAAGAAATCTTAGAGGAAAAAATATTCAAAACGAGACAAAATTTTCACAAAAGACTAAAGTGTCATAAAATTTTATGAATATATTTTAAAAGCTAAAGAACAACTCTTTATGTGTTAGCTTGTATATCACAAGAAGAAAGTTCTTCCCATATACACAATTCCCTTGACGTTCCTAACATAATCTTTAAAGTAACAAATAAAAACTTTTTTGCTTCAAACTCTTCCCCAAATTCAAGACACTACCCCAAGTCCTGCAGTGTTTCCTATTACCAGGAGTCAGATGAAAAAAAAAATGCATGCACAAGTAGTAGTTATTCTTTATTTTAAATAATTGTAAACAAGATCTTTTAAATCCAATGACCATAGTTCACAGTTTACAACCTGAAGTCCAGTGACTGTACTAGTGAGCCATAGATTTCATAGACTGCATGAACTGGAAATACAAATGTTGATTTAAGATTCAGTTTTCATGGAAAGAACTGCACTAAATGACAAGAATATCTGCAAGAGTCTAAAGAATTTATCAGCTTAGGAAAAGCAAATCAAGAATCTTTTAAATGTTCCCATTTTGCTTTTTGCACCAGTATTAAGGACTCTATTTTAATATATTTATGTTAAAAACAGCCACTAAACCAACAACGTATCAGTTAAACTGCAAAAACATCATCACATTACTTACTACAGTGCACCTGCTGGGAAGACCAAGACCTTGCACTTCTATTTTAGATCAAGGAAACCAGGGTCATACTCTAAAATCCTGGAATATTGCACAGTCATGGTTTGCAAAGAGGAAAAGTAATGGTTTTTGCAGAGTCTATAATCCTTTGTCCAAGACTCACCTTCTTTCAGTGCTTTATCCATGTTGTGAGAAATGACCACTCTCCTTGATTGGACTGAATCATGGGAGCTTCCAGACCAATTACTCTGCAATTCAAAGAGAACACTCAATGTAAGAGGAAGGAATAAACCAAAACTGACAGAAGAAATAAACTGGAATTCAAGGTGATATTGCTAAATCACTTGGTCTTTATACAAATATTATCACCCCATATGGTTAACAGAGATGACCATCAATTGCCTGTGAGGTTATCATACATTGTTCATCAAGCACATATTAACACTCCCTGTTGTGTAACATACTCTGTACAACTCACCAAATTATCTAAAAGTTGGGTTTTTTGGTAGAAATTCTTAGTGCAATTCGATGCACTAAGAATAGGACACACATTTAATAAAACAACTGGACCTCTTCTGTTCAGTATTTTCACAGCTTTATAAGAATCCACGATGGACTTAATTTAGCCTCATAAACTGCAAAGCCCTCAGATCTCCTACAGTAATTTTGGTTCACGTTTTTGGGGGCTTTTTCCTTCAAAGACACTTCTAGGGGCTGCATTTTAAGCGGTTGTACTATAAAAACATTTATCTACGTTGGAGTATTAGCTATTACAGTGTCCAAACAGGTGGGCGGATGGAGAAACATTTTTCAGGGTATTGACAAAAACCAGTGATTCATTCTATGCTTATTGAGAAAGAAGTATAATTCAAATCAGAAATAGAAACTATCCCCCACTGCCACTCAGCCTCCTTTGCCTCCCCTTGACGTTCACTCTCCTCACCGAGGAGACAGCACTTTAGAAACATCTCAACCCCTCCAGCATTCACCAAATAGAGAACAAGAAAGCAGTAGAAACTGTGAGGGGGGGGCTAAGTAAAAACACTCTTTAATGTTTTTAAAGGCAGAATGCCATTATTTCAGCCAATTTGCAGGCTAATACTCAGTATATTTCGTCATAAAGTGTTTTCCTTCTACTGCAGATACATGCACGTAGAGTCTAGTATAAAGCACATCTAATGGGACGCAGATGAAGGAGTCAAAGCACTGCCCTAACAGCAAAATAAAGCTGTCTCACCTAACACACAGCATTGCCACGGATGTTTTCCAGCCCTTGAGTGCCTTCCTTCTACCTACAATCAATTTATTCCAGCTTTTTTGGTGAATGCAGGAACACTCCCTAGACTTTCTCCAGTCACTGAGACCACAGCTGCGGTCTTCCAGCCACGCACCACTATAAATGGTAAAAGCAGCAAGATTTCAGCATGTTTACCTCCATTTGTAGCCCCTTTTGCTATCAAAACTGTAATTAAGGGGGGGTAAGAACAAAGTACTATCTGATTAGTGAACCAACCATAGCAGAAAAAGGTAAAAGCTTAAGCCCTACTCACCCAAACAGTTGCAGAAAGCATTTCTGCTGCTTGGAAGAACACCTAGCAATATTTAACAATATTTGTAAGGCTCCAATACATCGCCTCTGACTGCTAATGTTGTTGTGCTTCCTCCATGCAAAGCCGTGTTAATGCTACTCACACAATTACTTCAGGATTTTTCTGCTTTATTTGCAAGGGGAAATGGGATGATTCATAACCACTCCAATTTAAAAAGAAAAGAGACAGATTCACGGCGACATTAAACAACCCAAATACATTTGGGGAGGGGGAAGGGATTCAGAAAGCCCTGTCATGCAAAGTCACTCAGCTGTTTCTGTGAAGAAAGAGCTCCTAAACACGAGGCCACAATCCTGGCTGAAACTCTATGCTCAACAACATCTTGGGTATCCCACACTTAAACCTTCTGCTAAACCAAGTCACACTCAAGATAAGAAAACTATAAATGCTGAATTCTTACATTTGCCTCCTTATTTGCCTCAGTTCAGGATTTCTAACAGCAGAGGGAACAAAAGCTAAAAGGCTTTCAGAAAGGATCCATAGTGGCAAGTAGCTTGATCCACACCACGATCCAATCTGTACAAGGAACTGATCCTTTCAATCTTGAATGCTCGTGTTAAGGACAAAACAGGCTATTGCTGCCTCTAAAATACTAATATACAAACATTTCAGCTTGCAAGAACACATTTAATTAGAACATCTTCAACAGTTGGTACATTTGACTTCTAAAAGATGGTGGCTTTTCATTTTTCACCAAAAAAAAAAAAGTAACATTAATGGAGAAGTTTAAGTAAGTCAAGAGATCAAAAAGAATCTAAAAGCTGAATAGTGGATACCGCCACTGGCAACGGTGATTTGGCTGCTGCACAAATGTAATTACTAAAAGGCAAAGGAAGATGCACAGTATACTGGATTTTTGAGAAGTCTTCCATACTCATCCAGGCATTGCATACACCACCATGAACAGTCTGAGAAACAGAGCAAGAAAAAAGAACCTTCTTTAAAACTAAGGTTCCAGTTTAAAACCAATTTTTTAAAACAGGAAATTCCTATTGCCTACAAGGCAAAACTACTTTAATTATGAAGCTGGTCAAATACCAGGCTGTGGGTGTGAAGAAGCTGTCAAGTCTCCATTCTTGGAGACACCCAAAACTCCACAGGAGAAATCCCTGAGCAGCCTTACATAGTTGGACCCTCACTGAGCAGGAGGATGGACTAGATGCCCTCCAGGCACTCTTTCCAATCTGAACTGTTCTGTGGTTCTTGGTGATCCTTCAGAAAACTGTGAATTTAATTTAGTGACTGATAGTGGACCAGATCTTAAGTTGCCTTCTCTAAAACAGCTGATCAAACACCTTTTTCCTCTCAGTCTTATGAATCTGCATTTAGCAGTCATAAGTCTCGTCAGCTTAGATTTGCATTTAAAAAAAAAATCTGAGAAAAAATAATTATCTAAAAAAAAAAGCACCTAAAACACTAACAGGCACCCCTGAGTTGCCTGACATGGCAATCAACACCTTAAACCCAACAGTAACAACTCAGCAACACAGTTTTACCGGCACCTGCGGTAACAGAAGGACTCACAGTCCAAACTTGGCTCCAACAGCTCAGAGAATGAAAAACCCAGCAGATTTCACTGGAAGAATTTTCTTCCCACCCCTGCCTCAAGTCAGCTGGAGGATGTATGCAGAACACAGGTTCAGATAGAAAGCCTAGACTTAAATGTTGTCACATTTCTCTTCATGTCACTTATCTAAAGGAAAATGGTGCTACATTTCATCAAACAGTTGGCACAACCCTGACTGAGCCAAAGATGTTCGTGGATGAGTTTAACACAGTCAAAGCTCTGGCTTAGATGCTTTTATACCGACTAAAACCTGGTTATGTTCCCTGTCAGTCCTGACTCGCACTATCTTAGCCCCCCCCCAAAAATTGGGCTCCACTCCATTGAGTTTATTGTTGAAGAATGGCAGAGACCAGGCTGAAACTTATACAAAACTTGACAAAATGAGTGGAAGGGGTAGGGGTGGAGCACACTTTGAAAGCTCATGCAAAGAATGAAGCTGCTAGCAAACAGTGAGGCCTGTTTCCTGGATCAGTTCAAGTTTTCCCCAATTTTAACTTTGTTTACGGGGGTGGGGAAGAAGAAGGATGTGTGTTATTTCCTGGAGACTTTGGAGACTTCTGAATAATACTCATTGTTTGACACTTTTGAGAACAACTTAAGATGCAGACAACAGTCTGAAAGGCCCAGGAAAAACAAAATGCTGGCAATGATCCTGAAATTTTGTCTTAAATTCAATCTCCTAGAGATGCAAGAATTAAGTTCACGTCATTTATTGGTTTAAGCAATTTAAGTGGTTTAAAATTAGTTTTGAATAAAACAATAAATGTTAAATGCTAAAAGAATTAAGAAGGTGTTTCAACAACTTCACTGAATAAATGGCAAGGCACGGAGAACCTTCCACCACCAAGAAATCCACCCACAAAACACTCAGTCATCAAATGCAATTCTTAAAGCACAACAGCAGGAAGCCAGGCACCTGCTACAGGCACGCCACACACGGATTTACTCTGCCATGGAATTAGGGCCAGAAGCAGAGAAAAATTAGCAATTATTTCTATTACATCAGCTGAATTACAACAAAACTAGACCAGAGCTCAGGACAGATCCCACAATATATATGGGCTTTGTACACAAGACAAAAGGCAAAGACCACATCTAATTTGGCAGACAAAAACTACCCAGTTGCTCAGTGCTACTCGCTCCACCCACTGCTGTTCTATTAAATGTATGTTTTACAAAGAAAAGAAGAAATTAACATCAGACTGGACTTTGATGACAGAGAGCCACAGCTTTAAATAATACTTCACTGAACTCTCCATAAATTCAGCTTTACCTGATCTGAATAGAAATTTTCTTATAGTAGTAAATACTACTTAAACTTATGATGCAAAAATAAATCTTCTATTCACAGGAGTTAATGTTTTTAATTAATACCTACAGTTCTATCTTAGATTACAAAGCAATTATATGTGTGTCACATTAAGCATTAATCTACATATATTAAGGGATACCATAACCAGCAATTTAAAAATCAACATACTTAAAGCATGTTAATCCTATTATGTTAAGCATCATTATCTCAATAACGATTTTATAATATCAGCCTATCTTATTCCCACAAACACAGCAGCTTCTGGAACATGTGAACAGTGTTTATATGGGGATCTTCTATCTTAAATGGGTCATGTTTGAAACTGATAAAATTGTAGTGGTGTAAAAACTTTATAATCACGGCAAAACTTCCTTCACTTGAGATTTCACGTAATATTACACAGATAAGAATATGAAAATGAAACTTTTCCCAGGTAATACTTTTCATTCCCATCACTACAGCTACGAAATAACTGGTAAGTCACCATGTATATTTCTGCTCAGCAAGAAACACAGCATTATCATCTGCTGGAATCTTTAATATTACCATGTAAATTCACAGGGTACCCTATGACAGCCCCACTCTACTGAACATCTCTGAACATCTCCACACGCTCCTCCTCTGTTCAAGACAAACAACAAAGAACCTAAGGGCTATGCTTGAAGGTCCAAAGAGCCACATGCTAGGAAAACTGAACTGCTGGCAAGCCAGAAAAACCTGCAGAGACTCATTCCTCAGCTTCAGAGTCTCTCACAATCAGAAAGAAATTCCTACTCTGTCTGTTGCTCCAACGTGACTTTTCACCATACAAAGGCAGGGTGTTCTCCCTCTTTAGGAGCATCACAAAACATGCAGAACAAACCACCATCATTAATTCTATTAACATGAACTTGTTCTCTTTCACTGTGCATGCTTAATAGGGGAAAAAGTGTTACAGAAGGCCTGGTCATATAAAACTCCCATGGACAAAACATAAACTTGTCCCCTTATAACTACACAACTTAACAAGGTGGCAGCTTGGGAAAGGTGATAGTATTCTATATAACTACCTCTTCCTTGGGAAAGGATCTTCTCGATCCTTTAGAGTGTTCAAGGCCAGGCTGGATGGGGCTTGGAGCAACCTGGTCTGGTGGGAGGTGTCCCTGCCCATGGCAGAGGGGTTGGAACTGAATGGTCTTTAAGGTCCCTTCCAACCCAAACCATCCTACGATTGGATAAATTTTTCTGCTCTCCTTTGGAGAGCACCAGGAACCAAGACCTGATAACAAGAAGGAATTCATAGATTTTATTTTCAAAATGTTTCTGATACACATGTACAGCATTTTCAAAACCAAAACATATCTTGAATGCAAGATGCTTTGACCGTTAGCCTTATTACAGAGGTTTTGGTTCCACCTTTAGAACTCTCCTGCCAGACACTTGGGCAGCAAGATCCCAGGTAACCCACCACCTTTCTTATTTACTGACTCAACGTGGTTTGGTTACCAGGAGAAAGCAACTAGCTCCCTAGTTATGCTGTCAGTAAAAAAAAAAAAAAAAAAACCAACAACAAAAACCAACTTGGAGTGAGAAGCAAACCCTACAAAAGTAAAAGCAGCCTGATTCACAGCAAAACATGAAATGTCAATCTAACACAATGCTGAGAAAATTAAATGTCAAGCACAATACAATGCAGAGCTGAAGATGACACAGGACACAATGGAAGGAAACAGAAAGGGTTGCACAACAAGACAAAAAACCTCTAAGTATGTCTGATGGATAAAAGGTTGTGTGGAAAATGAAGTCTGCTCACCTCTAAGGAGCTATGGGACAGATAAGTGAGAAACAGAGTCTGAAAAACATTTCATTTCCTAAGATCAGTCTCTTGTGAGAATAAAGTAACCACTTCAAAGTTACGCCTGCAGGTAATCAATACATGCAGCCCTAACAAAACTTGAGTTCTGAAAAAGCTTATAAATCCCTAAGGATAACAGATACTCCACCGATCCCTACAAATAAACTGTAGCAGAAACATCCAAACTAAAGGTCCTGAAGTGAAACAGGCCCCCAGTGAACTGTAACTGAACGTTTGAGATCCATTCCTGATATTGGTAGGCAATGCTACCATATCTTTTCATTATTTTAATTTCACAGCTTGCCTAGTAGTAAACTCACCTGCATTGTCAAAAACTGATTGTCAACCTGCTTGTATAAGAGACAGGACCAAGAAAAAAGTGAGAGACTCTGTTCTGTTAAAAACAAACCAAACTTAAACATATTCTCTCCTTTCAATCCAGACAAAACTAATAAATTAAAAGAATGTCAGCAGGTTAGAGTATTTGGTTGCAAGCCCAAGAGGATCTAAAACAAGCAGAACAGGAGAGCAGCAAGCAGAGCCTGTCACAGCTGGCAGAAGTAACAGCAGTAATCTGCAATATCAGAGATCTCCCTGCTTCTCAAAGGACCAGAGAATGACACCACAGAAAACGTTTGGCTTTAGGTTGATAAAAACCCCACAAATGCTTTTGAAGACCTACTAAGGTGTAAAGATCAAGACTGAAAAGAGTTGGGAAGTTTCTCCTCTCCCTCACAGCTGCTCCAAAGGGCTCAGCATCATGCTTGAAACTGATGCCCACAGATGGCAAACCTTCCACTTCCTTACCTTCAATAAGCTTCATCTGATGGCAAAAGCCCAACAGCAAAGGAAAACAAAACCTTTCCCTCTGCTTCCCTTATGTTCCTTAAAAAGAGCAGAGCACTCAGCTTGGATAGATGGCATGACACTCATGCCATGGGAGATACTCAACTTGGATTAAATTGCCATCCCATCTGAATCACTCAGACTATTTCCAATAATCTCACTACTCATCTTTCTGTGGCTTAAGTAAGAACCAGTACTACCTTCCAGAATCCAGAGATTTTGACAGATTTACCTGACCCAATGAGAAAAAGATTTACCCGGGCCCTCCTATTAACGCCAGATTCACAAAAAGTCTGCATTCAAGGATGGAAAAAACCCTTAGGACCATAAAAGTACTGTCACATCTCCATTGGGGCCAGAAAGTAAGATTGAACTATTTCTGAAAACAGAGAGCTACTAAACACAAGTGAACAAGAGTGACCAAACACGTCAGGAGCCAACTTGTACAGAAACACTCAAAACCAGTGGCAACATTTATTACCTTTGTGTTAGTGCTGGGAGACAGAGTAGGTAGATCATTCTCTGTAGAGAATATCATTCATTTAATCTGAATTTAAAATGTGGCACTTCGGTTTTGCATTGTTTAAATGAGGTTGATAACCCAGTTCTCTGATTCAAAGCAAGAACTCTGAATAATGAGGCAAAACACTATGCTGAAAAGAAAGCTCTGTCCTGCCAGTTTTTTTGGCAGAGAAGCAACTCTCACTGGGAACGTGGGAAAATGTGTTTTCCTTTCCCTTCCCACTAACGTGGTAACATGGTTCCTCGTATGAGTCAAAGCCATCTCCCTTACAACCACACAAGTTAACAGCCACATAGGGAACAAGCTCTCATGTAAAAAGGTGACACATCTTTTAACAAGTCTCTTCAAAGGCTATCTTTGCTGTGAGCAAGTCCACTAATATTTGACAAGTGAAAAAACCCTTCAAGACAGACATTTTTACAGAAGTACAATTGGGTCACCATGCCTTTTTGCTGTCTTCCTCCACCACAAATAATCTTGTCCTAAACCAGCTCCTGACAAGTGCTGGAAAATACCTGACAATAACATAACATACAATTTCAAGGTGTCTTTCAATTCCTACTATCTCAGTATCAAGAGAAACTATTGATCAATATTGTTAATGCCTGTAAGTACTTAAGTTAATATGTAAAACAATATTATGATTTGCCTGTACACTTCTCTTCCCTTCTCTTCCCAATGAAAACACAAAAACCCTGGAAGAAACACAAAGCTTTATGTGGAAGTCAAACAACTGCACAGATCCACCTTGAGATCAGAGCTCTCATGTACAGAAGACAATGCTAAAAGCCTCATCCCAGGGATATAAATTGCACACCTTGCTTCATACTGCTCAGCAGATTTCAAATGCTTGTGCTGAGATACCTGACTTTAGCAGAAAGTCTTCACCTTTCAAGTCCCACAGGGGTTACACAAACAAACAATGTTTGCATTTGGAAAGCAAAATGATAAAAGGCATCCACCTTGCTCTTCTGAAGTCTGAACCTGCAACATAGCACTTCTTCACCCAGTTTATTCACTTGCATGAACAGGTCCACGAACATCAACCGCACTAAACTCACATTCTAAGTGCTTGCAGAATGGAAAACTCAGAAAAAATGTCCCTTTTCCAGCACAGCATAAAGAACTCAGTCCAAGTCGCTTTGAAGTTGATTGAGTGCTCCCACTCACTTTCCAAGAGCTGAGCTTGACTCCCACTAGAGTAAACATTTATTACTGAATACTCAGCGTTTCCTCATTCGTTAACCCAATGTGAAAATCACTCAAAGAACAAGAAAATCAACCTTTCTGCCTTAAGTTCGTGTACATTTGACACATGCAAAGCAAGATGCCAGCCATAAGAATCTTTCCTAAAAAAAAAAGTATTTCTTCTGGGCCAACAGAGAGTTCTTCCCTGTTCTTGAGGAAAAGACATAAGAAATTGGAACTTTACAGTCATCCTACTTCTGGCTCCCAGAAAAGACAAGACAACAGAATCACAAGGCTCTATGAAAAATGGGAGAGCAACAACTGAATGATAATAAAGGGGTGTAAATACTAAAGGATGTATAATAAAAAAATAAGCTACACATTTTTCAGAGAGAAATGTACGCAGGAAACTTTGCCACAAACATTTTAGTGAAATCCTACAATTCTATATGCTGCATGTATAGAAACTATTATTTTCTTCACCTACATGTTGCTGAAGTGCCAATTAGGAGTTTTGCTAAACATATACAAAATTGTGTTCAGAAAAAATACGTCAAGGAGCTTTTCAGCCCTGATGCCATTCTGTACCAGAAATAAATCAACAAAACTGTAAATTGACAGCATGAGGAACCCAAATCAGAGGCCTGCAATTACAGCTTCTTAATAGAAATGGCAAAATACCTCACTCCGTTTTTGACTGTCCCTTTCATACAGCCAGGTTAAATTTTGGGAACAGTGCAAAGAGGGAGAAAAGACAAATGTTAACTGGATCAGGGCAAGGGTAAAGAAACAATCCCAGAAAAAGAGTTGCAGCACGTACTGCTGCTTCAGCAGTGACTTTTAAACACCAGATTTCAATTCCCTTCCAAAACAAGGAACACATACCACAAAGCTTCAGTAAATCCAAATACCACATACTAGACCACATGGAGCAAGAGCAGGTGTGCACTATTTGCGTATTTGCATCCACTGGATGGCCACAAGAGGAGAGAAAAAGGCAGTCACATACCACAAAGAGAGAGCACATATGGTACAGTAACCAAAGTGACTGTGTCTCTGGAGAGTTCTAGTTTCTCTCTTGTTCAGCAGGCTCATGTGTTATGTTATTCACAAAGGTGGGGTGAAAAAAAGAGCAATAAATTTAACTTTTTTTCTCCAATTCTCAGGTTCCCAAATTACACTGGTTTTCATTGTTTGTCTGTTTCACAAATCGGAAAGTTGCTCCTCATTGCAGCAGCAGCAGGGAGGTATCAGTTACCAAGTTTATACAACGATGTTTTTGTACCATGTATATACAATGTGTTCTCCTAGAAGTAAATTAACAAACATCCAGATGTTCAGATAAGGATACCAGCACTTAAACGTCACTGGAGCCATGGCATTAACACTGAAATATTCAATCTGGCAAATCTGAAGGCAACAGATCACTGCTGCATTTTTCTTCTCTTATTTTTTTGATCTGAAGTAGTTGAATAGTAAAATACAGACACATACAGCCTTTTAATAACTTGGTGCCTGTGGACTTAACACACATTGTTTCCCTGCATTCCTATGCTAAAAACCAGTTGAACAATACCTAGCTGTACTCATTTCATATGCTACATACAGGACAAGTAAAGTACTTTCTGCTTGTAAGTTGTTGACTTTGTTTGTTACATCTTCTCACTTCCCCATTTCCCACTTCTAACGCTCGCACACACTTTTTATTCTTCAGTCCCTTCAAAAAAGCTGAGCCTGCTGCTGAGTCTTCAAAGCAAAAAGGATTTCTAAAAAGTCTACAGAGAAGACAAAACGAGTATCACACACACTCGCTGCCACAAATAGATCCTGAACACATCTTTGTGAGTTCTATTATTCATTGAAATCACTAACCTCTGGCCAAACAGTCCCTTCTACAGGCAATAATGTCCTACCAGTTTCCATTAACTACAGCCCTGGGAAAGCGTATTGCTCACAAACACTGGCTCCTTCCCTCCCTAGGTCAAAGAACGAAGGAATAAAACCATTACTGTAAGTCATTAGTTGATTTGATTGGCAAGACAGGAAGACAGCCAGTTACGTCAACATATGATTTCTAACAGGTTCCTTGCCCTGCCAGCACCCTCTGCTTTCTGCAGATTCAGCTGCACTGACTGCAGCCCAAGAAACACAGAAGTGTCAGCATTATTTACTTGCTGCTAAAAAAAAAAGGAAAAAAAAAAAAGCACATGTACTAAACTGGGTCACCAGAACAGCCAAGCTGTACACCAAGGTGGCACAAATTATGCTCCTCGTTCTTTGTAGAGCACTCTCAGGTATCCTGCGTGACACCATCAAAGTGAAATAGCACTTAGGTGGTTGTGCCTACAGCCGCAGCACTTCACATGCTCACACACCCTGCTAAGGTCTACAACTCACCCGCGGCCAGAGGCCAAGGGCACCCAACCGGAGTCACCGGCTGTAAACGTCAACCACCACATCCCCGCCACTGGCGGGCACAGCAGGAGCGCAGGCAGGTCCTCCTTTCCAGCAGTAGTTTTTCAGGCCTGTCTAGGATAAGTGCTACTGGATGACTGGGACGTGGAGGGGAGGAAAGTTACTTTGATTAGCACCTATACTCAGTCTCCAAAAATCTTGTGCTACCTGTTCTGTTCAGAAGAAGCGAAAAATACTCTTAAGCAGTGAGCTCATGAACACAAACTAGTACATTTTAGAAGTACAGAAAATAAATTTGTTTATCTTTTGCACAGAAGTCTTCAGCGGTTTGAGAACACGTTGGCACTTCCCCAAGGCACGATGATAACACTATCTAAAGCTGGCCATCTTCAGAGCATGCATTTAAGCACTGCTACGCTGGCTCTCTGAGCACGTCTCCCTCTTTTACTAATGACATTTCAACTGAAGGAGCAGAAAAGGATTTGACACACAGCCAACACCGAATCGCTGCACCAGCATTCCCACAATCCGATGGTCTCTGAGAGTAATGCCTTGATCGTTCCTGCCAGCCTGCACCCCTCCAGCACAACTTTTTCCATTTAAAGCCCCGCCAGAGAGCGGACAGGCTCTTGCGACCGCAGGAGGGCACCGGGTTGGGGTGGTCCGGCTCTCGGCGGCGGAGCCAGGGCCTCGCCACCTCCGTTCCCGTTCTCCTACCGGCGGCGAGGGGAAAGCTCACCGCGGACGCCTCCCGCTCCCCTCCCGCCACTTACCCCCGCGACCCGCAGCACCGGAGCTGCGGCGGCGAAGTCCGGGGGCGGCAGGCGGCGGCGGTGGCGACACAGGAGGACGATCAGGGTGCCCACCGCGGCGGCGACGGCGGCGCAGCCCCCGTAGAGGGCGAGGCGTAGCAGCAGCAGGGCCAGGCAGGGCGGCCCGCCGCCCATCCCCGCCGCCTCGGCCCGCTCCTGCCCCAGGTGGACGACGGAGACGGCCAGCAACCCCATCCCCGCCGCCAGCACCAAGCGGGACGAGC